>JBBPBX010055065.1:12428-23235 GCA_038048925.1 Garcialebias charrua | reverse complement strand
ATCATGACCTTGCATTTCACTACTGCCACTTTCCTTGGAAGCATCAGACTATCAGCTAACTCTTTTATGAGTTCTTCATGTTTTATGGGTTTATTCCCTGCAGTTAGAAATCCTGTCCTCTTCCATTGTGGTAATTGTACATGAACTGCCCCGTAAGCATATGCTGAGTCTGTGTACACAGTGATTTCTTTTCCTGTACCTAATTTTAGTGCCGCAACTACCGCTTGGATTTCGGCCCTTTGAGCTGACTGTTTTCTCGTCAACTGGCCAGATTCCACAACTTCAAATGTATCTCAGTTTTGTTTAATTACAGCAAATCCTGACTTCAGAGATCCATCCTCCATTCTAAAGCAGCACCCATCTGTGTAGAGTATTTCCGATTGTGGTATATGTTCTGTTTCTAGGTCGGACCTGATTTTTTCTTCCATATAGACCTTTTGAACACAGTCATGCGTGTGTGTTGTATTCATTCCGTCAGCCATGTTTACTCCTTCATGTGAAAATAATAAATTTGGTGCCGCCAAAATGTTACTCATGCGTCTTTGTTTCAATGAAGTCATTGTGAAGAGTTCGGAGTTCACATAGGCCACGACATTATGTGATGTTCAAATGTGCAGTGGATGGCCCATCACTATATGTGCTGTTTTAGCAACGATTTTACTCAACCCTACTGCCATTTGTGTACATGGTGGATGGCGTTTTTCAGTACCATCTAGAAGAATGCTGGTGTACATCAGTATCTGTCTATTCCCCCCTTTTTTCTGAAACAAAATGCCATTAATGGTGTTTTTTGCTTCAGAAACATCAAGGTAAAAAGGTGAGGTGTAATCAGGTAGGGCTAAATCAGTAGCCCGAGTCAAAAGTTGTTTAAGAGTTATGAAAGACTGTTCTGCTTCAAGACTCCAAACGAGTTTGGACTTTAATTTTCTTATACCCTGTTCCTTAACCATGTTTCGAAGGGAAGTAGTGAGTTCACTGTAATCAGGTATGTAATGTCTGCTATACCCCGTCAACCCTAGAAAAGACAACATCTCCTGTACCGTGCTGGGTTTTGGGTGATTCAAAATGGAAACTCTGTGCTCAGGAGAAAGTGTTGTTCCTCGAGCTGAGACTAACCGTCCCAAGAAGGATACCTGGGTGCGGACGGCTTGAAGTTTTGTTTTGCTCACTTTGAAACCCGCATCATGAAGAAGAAGAAGAATGTCATGGGTGGCTTTGAGACAGTCTTCAGGTGATTCTGATGCTATCAATAAGTCGTCAACATATTGAAGCAACGTGGTGCCTTCAGGGAGAGGATGATGAACCAACAGGTCTTTTAGTACCTGGTTAAATATTCCAGGGGATAATGCGAAGCCCTGAAGGAGGCGCGTGTATCGATACTGTTGGCCATTGAAAGTGAAAGAGAATATGTCTCGTACATCATTTGACAAAGGGAGACAAAAGAAGGTATTGGCCAAGTCAATGCAAGTGAACCATTTCTGTTTTGGATTCAAGTTTGTTAACGCCACGTATGGATATGGAACAGGGCAAGTAGGAGTCTTAAGGATTGCATTAATTGACCCAAGGATATACAAGTGACGATGAGGGGCAGAGCGGTAAACTAATATTATTTGCTCATGTATGACAATATAATGTTTAGTACTGTGGAGAACTGGCGTTACACGGACGAAGTTTAATAAATTGGAAGTGTGGAATAATTCAACGTGCGTCCTGCTGCTTCGAGAGTGACTAACGGTCGCTGCTAACTTCTCCAACCTCTCACCGAATCGTCACAAGAGGGAGGGCCAGGCTCCGTGATACACGGGCACCGGACCGTGTCGCCCCTAGTCCAGAACCGCCACTGGTTCGCTGCGATCGTTTAATGCAGGGGTCCCCAAATTTTTTCCTGTGAGGGCCACATAACTTTTCCCTTCTCTGGTGGGGGGCCGGAGTCAGTTTGTAATAGGAAAAAGTGTGACGATTGCAGGAGTGCCTAATTGTAAAAATGTATTGTTTTCCAGAAAGCACAATCAAATAACCCTCTCTGGGTTCTTCACAGAACAAAAGTCAGGAGATAAATAATAACACTATTAATAAAATAAATAATAACCATATAACCCTCTCTGGGTTCTTCACAGAAAAAAATCCAGGAAAAAAACACTATTTATTAAATAAATAATAACCAAAAAAAGTTGGGCATATACATTACCCCCGATTTGTTCAATGCGTCTGGTGATTGTACTCGCTGATAGACTCACGGCATTAAAGACATCTTTCTTTTCGGGACACACCTCCTCCACTACAGCATTCATGCATTTCTTGACAAACTCTCCATCAGTAAAAGGTTTACCGCTGCTTGCTATCAGTTGAGCAACCCGAAAGCTAGCCCAAACAGATGACTGGTTCAGCTGAGCTTGGCGTACAAATGTATTCTGCTGAGCTAACTGTTCACTTTTTAGCTTTGAGAGTTTGTCTGCTCACATTTGGCCTTGCAAGCTGTCATACTTGTCTTTGTGATGGGATTCATAGTGTCGCCGCAGATTGTATTCTTTGAATACCGCCACCGTCTCTTTACAGATGACACAGCAGCCTTTTCTTTGCATTGAACAAAAAATAATTGTTTGTCCATTGCAGCTTAAATGTCCTGCATTCTGAATCAATTTTTCTCTTACCTAATCTTTTCGCCATTATTCCGTTCTGTCTTTGAGAGGGGTGGGTTAAGGATTTTTTTTCTGGGGGTTGCCAGATAGGGCACAGACCGCAGAAGGGTGGAACAGAATGTCACGTTTTGGATGTGTCAGCGTTTTTCCCCAAACACTGACACAATAAATTAAATGTGGAACAATAGTTCAAAAATAGTTCATAACTAAGGAACATGTTATTCCAAAAGTCCAACTTTGTTATGAAATACAAATACACATATGAAAAAAAAATCTAAATGCTCTCTGGTATTGTTCTGGGGGCCGGACCAAATGTGGAGGTGGGCCGAATCCGGTCCGCGGGCCGTAGTTTGGGGACCACTGGTTTAATGGCTTTCTGTAGCTCTCTTCATGAATAAGAAAGGGTGAGAGACAGCTGTGGCTAGCGTCGCCTAGTAGTAAGCAATGTTGTACCACTAGTCCATCATGGGGGCTTTAGCACAACAAAACAATATGCATTGTTGGCTTTGATTCTTATTCGCCCCGAATTCGTTATTTTGGTTTCACTTTGGATCAAAAAGGAGAGATACACTTAAACACGACAGACGCTCACTTAAAGTTCCAAACCAGTTTAATTAATCATAAGTTTAAAAAGTCACAGAACACATTTGTTCTATTTCTAAAAGCCATTACATTTGTTTAAAAGACGTGGACAGTGAGAGAAAAAGAGGAAAAGGGAGAGAGGGGGAAGGAAGGACATTGAAAATGCGCATTTTCAAGGGAGACAAAGCAAATACAACCTGATGAGTTTTCCTCAGTGGGCTTGCTTGCGTTGACTGCCAGTGGAGGAGGGAAGCTCATGTTTTTACACTCTTCTAGGGTGTTTCCTACTCTCAACCAATAAGAGAAGTTTTTGCTTTAAAGACTGTTGCCCTCCTTTACTGCCAGAAAGCCCCTCAGGGGGGTTTCAGCTTACTCTGGTCTTCGCAGGTTTGAGAGGGGGAAGGGCACTGGCACATTGATGACTAAAACTACATATAATGCTGGGTATTTGTAAACACACACACACACACACACACTAGTAAACCACTAAATGACCAATTAGTGTAACTAGACATTAAATTACATTAAAAATCCTACACTACATACATAGATCAGAACTATTCTGATACTTTCTGAGCATACATGCAGAGAATGGCTTTCAGTAGACTTCTCCCCCGTCATATATTCTACAAAGTCGTAAAACTGACAAAGAGGCGCCAGGACTCCTCATCATGCTCCAAGCCTGCTTTAAACTGATAAGAGGAGTTTTGTTTCAGAGACTGTTCTCCTTCCCCCACTACCAGAGAGCCTCTTTCTTGTAAACAAGAAATACCATTGCATGTCTTCAGTAGCAAGAGTTCCGTTTAAAGAGGGGATAATGACCCTAAGCACAAAAAATGTGTTTTATTTTCACAACAGCATGAAATACGTAATTGTGTTTTAAACACATTTCACGAGTTTCATCGTCCAATATTTTATTTGGTCGCTTAATGCCGCTTTTAAATAAGGTCAGGCCCAGGAGGGTCCATTTAGGCCCCTTTTTGTTGTGGTTTTTAACAGCTGCGGTTCCTGTGGCCTTCACGATTAAATCAGGGTTTAACATGAACTGTCCTTTGGGTTATTTGAAGTTGTTTGTGATCTGATGCTCAGTTTTAAACTGAAACATGTTTATTGTAGTATTTGGGCCACTTCGAAAATATTGCTTTTGTTAGCTACAACGAAGCAGAGTGACTTAAAACTACTGGCATGTTTGCTGTTGTGAAGTTTTTCTTAACCATATGCAAACGCATTGCTAAATTGAAATCACTTTTTTTGTCTTGCCTTAAGAAACAAATGGTGGACTATTTGTTAGGAATCTGAATGAAAGACTGCCTATGTAAGGGTATGTTTATTTTAATGAGTCTTATTTTATGTAAAACATGCATCTTGTGTTTGTGACCACCGATGTCCAAATAAAAAACAAAGTATGTTTAACAGCTAAATTTTAACAGTTATTTAGATTATGCTTCACTTACTTTTAGGCGGTTGTGGAGCATTAAGTGTAGATTGCCCTCATACATCTCCTCCTACATGTCTTTGCGTGAGTGCAGCTACAGCGTGCGCTCTCAGGACATGATTACCTGCAGTGTTCCGTCAGTGAGGACTGAACTTGGAAAAAGGGCCTTCTCCTACTCTGCTCCTGCTTCATGGAATATCTTACAAAAAGATCTGAAGCTCTCGAACTTGACTTCTCTAAATGGTTTTCAGAATCTGTTGGAATCCTGGCAAAAACCAATGCAGATTTGTTCCTGTCTTTGATTTTATACATATACCTTATAATGTTTTGCTAGTTTTTTGATACTTTGTTAAAAAAAATATATATATATATTTTTTTTCTCTCTTTTGTTTTCTATTGTTTATTGTTTGTTTGTTTATTGTTTAAGGAAATTCTACCATTGCTGTTCATTGTTCTTTAGTTTTAGCAGGTCGCTTTCGTAAATGAGCCCATGAGGTTCAAAAGATTTACCTGACTAAATAAAGGTTGAATGAAAAAAAAAACCACTACTAGACTAATGCCGGGTACCCACCTAAATTGTCAGAACGCTCCTGCCGCCCCCTTTTGGCCGCTTGTCACGGTCACACTGGGAGACACTAAGACGCATCTGATGACGCGCACTGGGGGGAGGCAGAGGAGGGAGTCTAGCTCGTTTTCCGGGTAGTTGTTGTGTTTTCATGCTGCTGGCAGATAAAATCAGCAGCACGTGACCCCCGTTCCTACTGGAGTGGGTTTTCTACGAGCCGAACTGCAGCTCCGACAGTCTTTGTTGAGATTAAAACGTTTTTTTTTGTTTGGGGTGATCGTACGCTGGAGCGGACAGCAGCAACTGTTTAAAATGCCAAGTTTCTTACCGGAGTCTGGTTCCAATTCATGGAGGCTCGATGGGGTAAGTTTAAAAAGTCCAAAAAAAGTCCCGTTGTCGTTGTGTAATCACATAGCAGAGGCTCTCCCGATTGGTTGTTGCGATGCGTCGAGCAACGTCGAGCCGCAAAATATCAACTTTTCGATCCGATGCTGGTCAACGCGTAGGTTGCTTCGGACGCGCGCGTGCGCGGAAAGGAACTGCCGCGTGCCGCTTCAAACATTCAAAACGCGCCGCTTCACGATACGCCGCGCCTCGACGCGTCTCCACATAGACTTTGCATGTAAACCGGCCGTTTCCGCTGACCGACACGGGTCCAGTGGGTAACCGGCATGAGGAACAGCTTCTACCCTGAAGCTGTTAGACTCATGAATCCCTAATTAGATTATCACCACGGAAAGAAAAAACAAACACTGTGATGCAACTTTAATTGTAGATATGTGCTGCTGATTATCCATGCTTCTGATTGCATGGTGCTTAGGTCTCTTGTGTAATGAGTCCCAGAGGCTCATTGGGACTAACCTGTATAAATAAAGGTTGAATGAATGCTGATTATTTCATAAGGCTGTATTCATTCATTTGTACTCATCCACCCACAAAGACTCATGTTGTTGGTGTTGTTGTTGTTTGGTGTATTGTTTTGCACTATTAGTGACTGGCATGTGTCTTGGATCTTTTAGCTTACCGTTTGGCGTATGTCTTAGTTAATATTATAGATCCTTGTTTACTGTTTCTTTTTGCACTTTGTATTTTTGCTATTGTTGGATGTAACTGTGTACACAATTTCATTCCACCTCATGTACCACATGTGATATGAATGAAAATAGAGAGCCTTGATCTTGACTTGTTAGTAGAAGCAGCAATGCCTCAAATAAGAATATACTTTAACAAGTGGATTCTTAATAGGTCTTAATAAGAGCCAATTGATCAATAATAACTTTGATAAGTTAAAAAAAACAGTACATGGCATGATTACAGTGTTATTCATTTAACAAACTCTAAAATGCACAAGTAGTGTGTGTGGGAAAAATATAGAATGAGAATGTAGAATTCACTGTTGTGGTAACACATAAAGCAATGAGCTCTTGTACACAGTAAAAATGCCAGTGTTAAATTAACACCCTCAGTGTTAATTTTAACACCGGAAAAGTGTCTATATGTGTCCAAGTCAGCTGGTGTTAAAGTAACACTTTCGAAAGTGTTAAAAGTTTAACACCCATTTTTTGTTAAATTAACACCAGACATTGTTAATATTCAACAATAGCTAGTGTCACATTAACATTGCAACAGTGTTAGTGTTAAAATATAATGTTAAAAGTAACACTGTTCAGTGTTAATCATAAACATAATGCGGTGTTGAAAAAGTAAACGACTGACACCACAAGGTGTCAATAATTTACCTTTTCAACACCGCATTATGTTTATGATTAACACTGAACAGTGTTAATCATAAACATAATGCGGTGTTGAAAAGGTAAATGATTGACACCACAAGGTGTCAACATCAACCAAATCCAATGGGAAAAAAATTAAATAAAAATACTCAGAAATGGAAAGTTCAACTTTTATTAAACCCATTTCAGTATTATAGACCTTCGATGCTCAGCTCATATAAAACAGTAGCAGGGCACAATATGTTTCTTTCATCATTATCAGCCGAAAATTGCCTGTCATAAGGCTGATAATACAGTATATCAGATTAGCGACACAAATAATAGCAAACACATCATCCACCATCTCTATTCTGAGAGCATTCAGATGATCATCTAATCTGTAATGACTTTAGCAGTCACAAATAAAATAAATACAGCCAAGTTTATGTGAACCCCTTTTGGGTCCCAGTGGATTTGCCATTTCAAAATCATCATAATACAACTGTACAGTATTTGGAGATCATGTTCTTGCTCTGAAAATAATGAGTGATTTCTGGAATAGGAACCATCACTGATGTCTCTATAGATCCCATCTTTATGGCTCTTTACTTGTTGAAAGCAAGTACTAGTTCTTCGTTAGAAAACAATGACTCAACAGTTCCTAAAATAGGTACATACTGTACATAAATTTGTCATTAACAGGAATTTGACTGTAAACACCTGTTGTTTTATGCAAACGTGTATCATAACACACTCCAAGAACATGCTCTATTGGTTCAACAATTTTCCATAAAAAAAATATACATGTATATATATACCTTTGCCTCTTTGTTTCAGTGTTAAGGTGTGTGAATAGATTTTTCATGTTCTCAACACATTACAGTATTTGACTTTGTTTAAGGTTTGCTCATTCACTTCAGATGAAAAACATGCAAGAACAGCATCCTGTGCTTGAATATGAACATAATTAACAACCTCTTCCATTGAACAAGTTAAAGACTGCACAATATTTTCAGAAACTCCAGCTGCTTGAACTTGGGCAACAGAGCTACACATGTCCATTAACTGCCACTTTTTAGGAAGACTTTCTTGACGAACAGAAGTAGTACTCAACGGGTCATCGGCACAAACATCATGGGTCTCAACACCATCTGTTCCAACATTGTCCACATGAACAGAGTCTATGGCAATAGTGTCTCCATGTGCTTTCACCAAGTGCTTCTTGAACCCAGAATACGTGTAAAAAACTGATGAACAGCTATGTTCCTCACATTTCAAACGCAATTTGTGGCCTGGATACAAAGCATGACTAAATTTCAAATGCTGAAAAAGAGTTGAAGAATGTCTGTGCTGAACCTTACAAATGAAACATGTTGGCATATTTAAATGTTGTTAATGCTCACTCTGATTTCCTTGACTCTGGGGCTCTCCTTTGTTGCTGCCGCATCAATCCCATAAACTGTTGTTTGGATGAAAGTGTAGAAGTTGAGGAGGGTTGCATCGTAGGACACAGCAAACACAAAATGCGCCTTAAAAAGTTCATCGAAGGCAGCCACTGCAGTCTGTACCACACAAGGAATGGGCTTCTGATCCAGGATGATGTAGAACTTTTGAATACTGCTCTTCTTTTCTCCAACGCAGAGGAGGAAGGGCTGTGCAGATCCAACTTTGCCAAGGAATGTCGCCATGCTTGTCCCCACCTAAGATTGAGAGACAGCACATTAGAAATAATGGTTTTAGACCCTCACAAGCAACAAATTAAGAACACTTTCCACCTTCCTTTAGCTGTGACCATGCCACAAAAGGGGATGTGACTTGCAAGGAAACTCCTGTGAGCTTCAGTGAAAAGATCAGTTCTAATAGGCTCATACAATTCTTTGTGACATTATAATAATAATAATAATAATAATATCATTTTCTGTCATCTGTGTATGTTTCCCATACACAGACGAAATTCGTCTCTGCATTTAACCCAACCACCACCAGGTGGTGCAGTGAGCAGCCATAGAAAGCGCCCGGGGAGCTGGAGAATTAGGTGTACACTCATAACCAATTTTTTTTCCATTTCGTCATAAAATTCACCTTGATCCCTCCCATCCCCTCCAAAATTAACTATAAATTTATAATACAAATAAAAACAAATAATGACTTTACATTATACAGTCTTGTAAAACTGAGATCAGTTTACTGTAAGTGAAGCGCAATAATGCATGTCAAAAACATACCTTCATGAACTTCACAACACGATGAGCTGCCTCAGTTGCACTAATTTTTACACGTTTCTTCCCTTTGGGGGTTGGAGGCAATAGATGAACCAGCAGGAGAATGGCTGCCAAGTCGCTATCCCATTCTGATAAAATCATAACACAAGCAATCATTAGAATTACGACATGAAAATGCATACATAGAAAAGACTGTTGAACATATTTATCTATCAGTACATACCATAATCACGTGATTCCTCCTGAGCAGACAGAAGGTCATCCAGTGGAACGCTCTGTCGAAGGCTTTTGCTGACAGTGATGACCTTTGGTTTGTAGAACGTTGGCCATCTTGCAATGAACTTCCCCAAGATGTCTTCTCCAAAGAGCATGATGAAGTCCTGCTCAATCTAAAAAAAAGAAAAAATACCATTAAAAAACCCAATTCAAAAGTTCGGTTAATCAAATCTCAGAGTTTCTCACCAAGCCTGGTGTATCCAAGAATCTAGGGAAGTGATCCAAGATGAGTGATGACTGGTCCAGATCATATAGCATATTCTGTCTATGCTTAAATGTTGCCTTCATTCAAACACTTCTATGGCCAAAGCTCCATCTGAGATGAACTCCAAAAACTCATCTGTCACATGCACAACAAAGTCCTGGAGAAAACAAGAAGGGTCAGGGTAAAGATGATTTGAAAATAAAACTGACAAGAATCGAGGCATCAGAGACTCTTCCTGTACCTTGCAGTGATCAAACTGGACAGTGAAGTGAGCGTCAGAGCTTCGAGAAGAAGGTCTGTCAGGGCTGACCATGGGAGGAACCACGGTGGGCTCGCTGTGCTCCCAGAATGTGTACTGACAGAAGACAAAGTTGGACAGGTTGAGCGGCAGCCCCGTGGTCTCTTTGATCCTCACCTGGACGAGACAAACAACGATTCTCTCAGAAGGAAAGACTTTTAAAGTCTTTGTTGTAACCTGCCAAGAGGTGTGGGCTTTCTTACCCTGCAGCTGAGCCTTTTGGACATGTGGACGATCTCTCCGTTGGTGTCCATGACCTCGTAGCAGCTACATTCACTGGAATTCTCTGATGACTCGTCCGCCCAGGAAAGACTCACAGGAACAGCTCCACTGACTCGCTGCAGCTCAACATGCAACCTGCCAGCCACCTGTACACATGAGCAGAATGTCACTGCAAGATCCAGAAAATTCTGACTGGCTGGTATCCTGTTTTTTATTTTTAAGTATTTTTTTTTGCAACCAAACTACTTCTGCATACTTTATGCTATTTAGCTGTCCATATTTTATTTTATACTTTTAGCTCTGTGATGGATGTCCTCCACCTCTCGTACAGTGAGTGCTGGAGATAGGCACCAGTTGCCCCTGACCTGGAAAGGGACAACAGGATAAGTAGATGGATGGATGGAAGCGTGGATGTATGTATGGATGGATGAGTAGATGGATGGATGTGTGGATGGATGAATGGGTGGAAGGATGGATAGATGGAAGGGTGGACGGATGGATGAGTGGGTGGATGGATTGATGGGTGGATAGATGGAAGTGTGGATGGATGTATCGATGGACAGATGGATGTGTGGGTATGGATGATGGGTGTGTAGGTGGATGGATGGATGGATGGTGGGTGGGTGGATGGACTGATGCTACTTTTAGCTT
>JBBPBX010055065.1:0-12097 GCA_038048925.1 Garcialebias charrua | reverse complement strand
GATTCAAGTGACGAGGCTGACTCAGAACTGAAGGAAGCGTCTGTTACCTCACTCTCGTCAACGACGCCCACTGTATAAAGTTTAGAAGACATTACAACTTGAACTTAACTTTTGATTTATATATTTTTAAAATGCATTAGAAGGAACACTTGTTTTAATGCTTTTAAATCTTACCAAAGTGCTTAGTGACTACTTTTGAAAGATACTGTTGCAGACCTCAGGAGTTCATCAAAAATGTCAGAATCCACATCAACTCCAGAAGAGTCTTTCAGGTCTACACATATTTCACTTGACAAATTGAATTTAGCATAAACTGGAAGGAAAAAAAATACACACCTTAACTAATTTATAGCATACGGTTAGAACTTGTAAGAGCCAATTAAATTTATAATTAGAAAATATTTTGAATAGCATTTTCAGACAATGAACTGGTGGTTGAAATGGTACATTTTGTCTTTAAAGTTACCCATATTGTTTGACATCACCATTTTTATGAAAAATAATGACTTAATTATTACTTGAACAAAGACAGGGGTTGATTAATAAGCATTCTGGGCATAATTTGAGATAAACTACGTTAAGCTTACTTCATTTAATGGCAGCTGCTACAACATCATAATTAGTACTCAACTTACCCTCGTGCATGAATTTCAAGTAATCATAGCAGTCATCTGTTACTGGAACACGAACCCATTTCTGGACTGTCTGATGCTCCACTTGAACACAGCATTTCTGCAGAGCACAAAAGGGACAAGATCCAAGCTTTAACAACACCTTACAGATATTAAAAACCAGCTATTTATCCCTTCCACTATCACTTTGAACACGTTAGCTCTTTCAGCTAAACTTTATCCAAGCTAGAGTGTTGAGCTAGCTAGCTAGTCGTCAGAATCCACTCCCTGCCGGCTAGCCGTACGACAACAAAAGCAACACGCAGCTAGTCGCCGCAGCATTACCGTATCTTGTAAACGTGCACAAATACGCTAGTGAGAGCTGACGGAGCTGAGTGGAGGCTCACTTTACCGCAGTCCGTAACGTGACTTGCTTTGCTACTGGTACAGTACTGTACTATGAACGCTGTTTCTGTTTTACGTCGTAAACGGAGTACGGCGGATAGACAGAGGCGGACGTTGGTTTTACGTCGTAAACGCAATACGGAATACGGAGGATGGACGTAAGAATACGAGTCACCAGCAAATATAGGCCATTAACTCTTTTTTTCACTTCATTATGGCTCAAAAACATACGTGTGTTTTTTTTATTATGTAGGGCACTGTGTTAGGATAGGCTAAGTGCTTGGTAATACAGAACTGTACATGTGGTGCAGAACGTATGTTTGGATTTACGTCAAAAATTGCTTTACGTCTAATCTACGGAGCTCTATGGTGGACTTTTTTCGCGCTCTTTTGCGTTCCGTCTCAAAAGTTTACCCAGCAACAGGACGAACCAGACAACAGCCACAATGAAACCATAAATTATGTAAAATAGTTGAAAACATTCGACATTTATGTTGGATTAAAACCTTTTTTTATTATTATTTTGAGTAACCTTACGGAAAATGAACTCCTCTGAAGCTAGCTGTTTGCAATGTTAGCTTTTTACATAACACATCGCCAATATTTCAAACTAAAAAGCACATTCCCAACAAAACAATAGTCATGTACAGATATTTAGCTTACCTTTAGGAAAGAATTGTGTCTTTCGTGTGCGAACAGAAGCCATATCGACCAGTGACTGGTGGCAACACGACAGAAAGTAGAAGGCACCCTGCAGACGTTACGCGAAGGCGGGGCTTAAAGCAACACCACCCAATTAGCACTGGAATTTAACAATGCAAATATGACGAATATTACGCAGGCAGTGTTTTTTTTAAAGCTGTGCGATGTTAAAACAACACTCACACTCTTTATTTAAAGACCGTGTAAAGTGAAATTAAATGTGTGTTTTTATTTTGTCACACGGCATAAATATGTGTTATTAATCACCCATATAAAGCTGACTGATTAAAAACATTGATTTCCTTATAAAATTAAGTCTCAAAAATCATGAAAAAACATGATTTTGCCTTGGTCTAGAACGCTGGGGGCGTGTCAGCGCGTGGGCGTGGTTTCAGCGCAGCTGCGCTCATGTCTTGCCCCCTTCAGAGCTGAGCTGAGCTGTGTGTGGAGGCAGAGAAGGAGCAGCAGTAAGCCTGCTCTGTTTTTATCTGACTTATGGCCGGTCACCTCGCATGCGGGGTCTGTGTTGGTGATTAGTAATCACGTTGATAAGTTATCTCATCTGTCAGCGGAGTCACGGCCAGGATTGAGTCACGGCTCTCACACACACACACGCGCGCGGAGAGAAAAAAGACAGGGCTGCGCAGCGGTTTTCTGTGTTTATATGTTCATGAAAAGTTTAAAAAAATAAATTAAAAACAGGGAGCGCTGCTCCTTTATACCACACAGCAGACCTGCACACCAGGAAATAGAACCTGTGCAGCCTCGTTGGACATGACTTTAGTTCACTCGTGACAAGTTCATGAGGAGGAAGCGAATGGTGACAGCTTCAAGTGATCACTTTCATTCATTCATTCAACCTTTATTTAGTCAGGTAAATCTTTTGAACCTCATGACTTTTGGCAAAAAAAAAAAAGAAATGTCACAATGGAGCGGCTGCAGTCCATGCGAGTACTCGAGGGAGACGGTAGGTAGCGAGTGAACGGCTCCACCCATGCGAAGAACAATTTATACGACTGGAGCAGCAGGGGGTAGGGCTATACTAATGAGGACCGCGTGACGAAACGCGGTCACGTTTAAAACACGCCTAAAAAATCCTGAAACACACATGTCTTTATACACAGTTTCAGCTATAACTCAAAAATTAATTGAGCTACAATTTTGAGACTTTTTACTCATTTACAACATTACAATTATCACATTTATAATGTTTATTTAAGAAAATGTTGAAATTCACTTTACACGGTCTTTAACACTACACCTGAGATTTTAAGACTGGCATTTTTACTGTGTAGCATCATGATGATGTAGCATCATGATTATGTAGCATCATGACGATGTAGCATCATGACGATGTGCACATTTGAACGAGGAAGCTGTTTATCAGGCCCTATTTACACGGACATGGTGGGGGGTAGTGCTGGGCGATATGGAAAAAAATCATATATCACGATATGGACTTTTTTATATCACGATAACGATATATATCACGATATATACAACACGATGTGTGTGTGTGTGTGTGTGTACAGGAAAAATTTGGACCAAAGTAGAAAAGGAGTTAATAATAATAATAATAATGAATTTAATTTATAACGCACTTTTCATTAATAAAAATCTCAAAGTGCTACAAAGTGCAACAAAAGCAAAAATCAAATAAAACAAGTGATAAAATCAAGTAAAATTTGAGTTTCTACTTTGGTCCAAATTTTTCCTGCAGGTGGCGGTAAAACAACGGCTGCTAATAAAACCCACGAAGAAGAAATCCGCTCTGGAAGCTGGAGTAAACAAGGCAAGAAACAGAAAAGAGAAAACGTTGCGTTTGATTCCGGTTCTGTTGTGTCTCTGGTCTGTTTTGTATTGGTTAACTGGACCCGAGTTCGGACTCGGTTGGACTCTGGGTTCGTGTCCTCTGGACCCATTTTGTCTCCGAGTTTCAGCGGAGCGAAATAATGGAAGCTAACAAGGTGAGCTTCCCCCTCTTTTTGGTAAAAGTTCTTCTTCTTGGGCTGCCTGTGCAGCTGTTTCTCCTTGTTGTGACACCGGTTGAGATGCTACTTCATGTCCCTGCGTCTCGAGTTTAACAACGTAAAGCATGTGTCGCAAACCCGCGCGTGCGTCAAACATAAAGCAGCGCCGTCATCTCGCAAAACCACAATATGAAGCTTCTTTGCGACAGTTATTTTTTAATTCTTATCTCGCAAAACCACAATATGAAGCTTCTTTGCGACAGTTATTTTTTAATTCTTATTTATCACGATAGAGACGATAGAAGGAAAGTAGCACGATAGACACGTTTCTATCGCCCCCACGATATATATCTTCATATCGCACAGCACTAGTGGGGGGAAACTGAGGTTTGGGGTATGTTAATTAGAGGCAAGAGCAAAGGTGGGCGCCAGACCGCTGGGGAGCGCTAAAGCGCTAATCCGCTTATAGCCAGTGCTTTAAGTGGAAAAAAAACTAGTGCCGGTACCCTCCCTAATGTCATAATAATATGCATACCTGCAAACTCAGAAGGGATGAAAAAGGTGACAAATGTTGCGCCAACCCCCAATCCCCCCAATTTTTTTTTGTAATTTTTTAACATTTTTCCTTTTGTAAAGCACTATGTGACTCTCATGTCTGTGAAATGTGCTATATAAATAAAACTTACTTACTAACAGTAAAAACTAGTTTCTTAAATATGCTGGTGAAGATGTTTTGCCAGAAATTTTGAATAAAGTAGATGCCATTTCCTGCATATTTTAACAAGTTGTTAAACATCTATGTTTACCTACATGTAAACATGATTCACTAACTATTTTAGAGACATCTAACAAAATAAAGTCAGGTCCTGTGGACAGATTAAAAAATTGTTGAAATTATTATTGATCATGAATCAGGATATTTTAGAGACACCTCATTCAACTAGTTCATATAGACATCATCCTGTTTTTAAACTCACTCCTGTGGCTAAGATAATGAAATTAATGTGACAATTTATCACAGTGACTTTAGGGGTGCAATTGACTGTTATTTTGTTAATTTTTATTTAGTTTTATTTGTAACACAACATGCCATTTTACTAAACAATGGTTACACTCCACTGCATGTATAAAAATATTAACTTTACCCACACGTTGGAGGAGTTACTTCAGCTTCCCTCGCGCTCTGTCGCGCTGCAGAGTTTGTTTTTGTTTTTTTACAGAGTTTGCTGTCGTCTCCTCCCCCTGTCTATCCTGAGGTTGTGATTGGCCAAAAGGACGCGCTCCACCAAAGATGTTTTATTGTCGACAGATGCATTACTCTTTCTTGAAATCCAGTCGGGGGAAATTATGCATTCTAATCTGCCACGGATCTTTCAAGTGGAGAAGACGAAAATAAGTTCCGGAACGCACCTTACGCTTAAAAAAAGTCCCGGTACTCTCAGGGTTACATTTTAGAAGTGGCGGAACTGGGTACCGGTGAGTTCTGGCCCACTTAAAGCACTGCTTATAGCGGACCTAAACAATTTGTTAGCTTTACAGCGGATTGACTAACTTTTATAATTCATAAGCGGATTTGCGCTATTTTTATTTAAAATGCAGTACCGCTAATAACTAATTATCTATCAGTAAAAACGAAAAAAATTATTTACGGGCTCTTAAATCAACCGGACGACTGCTAACAGACCATATCCTGTCAGCGCCGGATGTGGTCCGTGACAAAAAAGCGTCCCCCTCAGTCTCTTGGCTAGAGAGAGCGCAGTTAACATCAACATCAACTACCTCATACATATACTGTGTACATTAACTCATATGCTGCTGTGCCACTCTTTGCAAATGTCAATGCTAGAACCTTCAGTTTATTTTATAGATATACTTTTTATACTTTTTATACTACTATGAAAAAACTCAGGACAGTATTACACTTTTATTATTTCATTTTATGCTTATGTTCATTGGGTGTTTGGTGTTTTAGGGGTGTTTGGTGTTTCAGTGTTGGTGTAAATTTTCATACTTTTATACTACTATGAAAAAACTCAGGACAGTGTTACACTTTTACTATTTTATGCTTATGTTTATTAAATGTTTTAGTGTTTAGATGGTTACTGTTGCACCGAGGGACTGAGAGAAACGCAATTTCAATCCTGTGTATGTCCTGTACATATTGCAGTTCTGACAATAAAGTTGACTTTGACTTTTGACTTTGGTGTTTTAGGGGTGTTTGGTGTTTCAGTGTTGGTGTAAATTTTCATACTTTTATACTACTATGAAAAAACTCAGGACAGTGTTACACTTTTACTATTTTATGCTTATGTTTATTAAATGTTTTAGTGTTTAGTGTTTAGATGGTTACTGTTGCACCGAGGGACTGAGAGAAACGCAATTTCAATCCTGTGTATGTCCTGTACATATTGCAGTTCTGACAATAAAGTTGACTTTGACTTTAAGTTAGCAGCCAGTGTGTTACTCTGCAGCCTTATTGCTTGTTTTCGAAGAGTCAGACGAAGAGTTTTTAACATGGAGGGTGAACTTATGGATGTTTCTCAGCGGCCTACGCGACGCGTCTGGATTTAAAAAAGTAGTTCGCCATTTGCCCTCTTCAAAATGGCGGCGGCCACAGAAGCTAAGGACTTTCCAAGAAAACACGGTAAAAACAATTATTTCTTTGCTGAGAAAAAATATATTTCTTAGCTGACTTTATAGCACAAGGTTTTTCTGAGCTTAACCGGTTCACGAAATGGTCAAATCTGCTGGATTTAAAAAAGTAGTTCGCCATTTGCCCTGTTCAAAATGGCGGCCGCGACGGCCACAGAAGCTAAGGACTTTCCAAGAAAACATGGTAAAAACAATTATTTCTTTTCTGAGAAAAAATATATTTCTTAGCTGACTTTATAGCACAAGGTTTTTCAAAAGTCAAAGTCAAAGTCAACTTTATTGTCAAAACTGCAATATGTACAGGACATACACAGGATTGAAATTGCATTTCTCTCTGTCCCTCGGTGCAACAGTAACCATTTAAACACTAAAACACTAAAACATTTAATAAACATAAGCATAAAATTAATTCAACCTGAAGAGACTCACAAAACGAGAGAGAGAATACAATTAAAATGTTTTATTGATTAAGGTTTCTTTGGCGCTCGGGCCCCGGCGGAGGGCATGCATGCCGGACTGCTGAGAGCTTGAATGTCCGGCATAGGGAGATAGATTATGGATATCTACCCCCCCGGGACCCGAACCCGGTGGTGGAGAAGGGATCGCAGACGTCCAATCCATCCCACCGGTACGTGAATGACGGCCAGCCAGCGGCCGACGGCTCCGGACAACCCTGAGACGAACACCAGCGCAGAACCTCCATCCTGAGCAAGCACGAAGCGACAGTGGGAAGGAAAAACTCCCCCGAGAGGAAGAAACCTCCAGCAGAACCAGGCTCAGGACAAGCGGCCATCTGCCATGACCGGCTGGGTCGCAGGGAACAGGAAGCAGGAATGCACACAGCAGCAGGACCAAGACGAAGGCGAGCAGGACAACCCCAGGCGGCGGAGGCGGGACGAAGAACAGGGGAGAACCGAGGAACCAGAAACCCCGGGAGGAGACGGGGAGGTGGAGGGAGGCGACTAGACGTAACGGGCAAACAGGAAGAGCTGAGGAAAGGGCGCCTTATATCCAGGTGGACAGTTGATGAGTGATTCGATACAGCTGTATCCAGGTGGACAGTTGATGAGTGATTCGATGCAGCTGTGAGTCCTGCCATTGTTGAATTTGCGTCTTCGACTTCATATAATAAAAGTGTAATACTGTCCTGAGTTTTTGCATAGTAGTTTTTGCATAGTAGTAGTATGAAAGTATGAAAAGTTACACCAACACTAAAACACTAAACATTTAATAAACATAAGCATAAAATGAAATAACAAAAGTGTAATACTGTCCTGAGTTTTTTGCATAGTAGTATAAAAGTGTAAAAAGTATATCTATAAAATAAAATGAAAGTTCTGGCATTGACATTTGTAATAGAGTGACAAAGCAGCATATGAAGTTTATGTACACAGTATATGTATGAGGTAGTTGATATTGGTATAGAGGTAAAGTGGCATATGCAATAAGGCTAGTAAAAAATATATATATCAGCAGTAGTGTAGATATAAAAAGTAGTGTAAATGTAAACAGTAGTAATAAATGTAAACAGTAGTATTGAATGAAAACAGTAGTAATAAATGTAAACAGTGAATGTAAACAGTAGTATGACTATAGGCAGTAATGTAATACAAACATTAGTGCAAATATAAGAAGTAGTGCAAACTGAATGAGCACATGACCGTGAGTCACCTGTGACTGAGCACCTGTGACTGAGCACCTGTGACTGAGCACGTGGACGCGGGCACACCTTGGCTGCCGCTGCTCCTCGTACTTTTTGCTTTTTGAAGCCTTTTTTATTACTTTCTGCTGTTTTTTTTTCACCGAGCCTTGTTGGACATTTCTACCTTTCTTTGAACCTTTCTACCTTTCTTGAACGCAGAGTGCGGCAGGCGTTGAGCCTGTGTACAGCACCTGTGTGGACATTTCTACCTTTCTTTGAACCTTTCTACCTTTCTTGAACGCAGAGTGCGGCAGGCGTTGAGCCTGTGTACAGCACCTGTGTGGACGGACGCGGACATTTCTACCTTTCTGTGATTAAGTTTTGTGTTTTAGTTAGTTAGTTTTAGAGCAACTGTCTTTTCTGACTGCGTTGTGGATCTGCAAACATTATAAGTTGCCGGTCAAAGCAGATGACCGCTTGTCCTGAGCCTGGGTCTGCTAGAGGTTTCTTCCTTCTAAAAGGGAGTTTTTCCTTTCCACTGATGCCATTGTGCTTGCTCAGGATGGGAGACCATGGCGAAGCCAAGATTTGACTTGTTTGCTGGATTCATTAGATAGCAAACTTTACTAGTCAAACCGGAATTTTAATAGTAGGAGCTGCTAGCTTCAACACAAATTTAGCTTTGAGAACCACGTAGCTGCACTTATTGTTCGCTTACCTGCTGCCTCTCTCAACTTCCTGTGTCCTTTGGTCTGTTCTGGACTCTCTCCTGTACTCCTTTAAGAAATCAGGTCTCTCTTGTAAATGAGTCCTCGAGGCTCAGTGGGATTAACCTGCCTAAATAAAGGTTGAATGAATTAATTTCTTTCTTTAAACATCCTAAAGCACTTGTTGAGGTGGAAGGATAAAATCGACTCAGTTCGCTTTAAGAAAACAACACGGTTCATTTTATTATTTAAAATTTGCCTTTTCTGGTATGAAGTCCTGCTTTATTTTCAAAACCAAAAATATTTTGTGCACACACAAACTAAACCGTAAAATGAATTTAACATTTCATGGATTCATTTATCTTGTGTCATGTGATAGTAATTACTCATTTTTGTAATCTAAGGACCTTTGTGTGTGTACTTGTTTTTGTTGTTGTTATTTTTACGTTTTAGGACCTTTTTAGGACCATTACCCCCAATTTACACTACATGCGTTCCGGCTCCGGTCCGCTCCGGTCCGACCTCCGCAGCAAATACGCACCCATTATAATCAATGAGAGCGTTTACACTGGCTCCGCACGGCGGCGGCGAGCGGACGGCAGTCCGTCAAAATTAGAAACCGATCCTATTTCTGCCGGACGCCGGAGCTGTGCCGGAGTCAACTTTTAAAGATTACGTCGCACCAACAGGAAAAGGAACGAGCACAACATCCGTATTTACAAAATAAAATCACCACGGGCGGACTAATCCTAGCTCTATACGGATTTATTTGTACAAAAATGCTGTCAAACTATCATTTATGACTACGCCTACAAACGCAATACAAGAAATAAATAAATAAATAAAGTATTTTATTCTGAAATGTAATACATCACTTCCTGTTGCTCAAACCATGTCCTGTCGCTCATTTACGAGAGAAGATCAAGGCAGCAGTCTCTACTGTTGTTCTCCTTCTTCCACCGAATGAATTGTTTTGTTCTGACTTCCTTATTTATCACTTGATTTATCGCGCGATCTCGCAATTCCCGCACATGCGTCTCGGAGCGGCGCATCCAGGCGGACCGGAGCGGAGCGGAGGTAGTGTAAACTGGACTTGAAACGCTCAGCTGCGACCTGCGGAGCAGAGCGCAGCGGAGCCGGAACGCATGTAGTGTAAATTTGGCGTTAGTTGTTTTGGGGAGCAAAGACTGGTCCTAATCCAGTGGAACATGATTTTTCAGGATGGATTATGTTCAGAACTAAAGTGTGAACTGAGTTTAGGGTTTAGTCTACAAAAATGAAAAGATGTTAATTAAATGTCCTAACATGAACAGAAACACAACCGTCTGTGTATGTTTGTATTTACTGGTCTCTGTTAGCAAAATATCTCATGAACCACAAACAGCTTTTAATAAAGCTCAGAGCTTAATCCTTTGATGCACATATATAACTGATTAACGTTTAGGGTCAAGCTGATTCAAGACAACAGCTAATTAAAGGTACAGTATGCAGTTTCTGTAGAACTCCAGCACTTAGAAATATTTTCAACAGGCAAAGCATTCTGATCCCGCTCTGCCCCCTTGTGGTCTGTTAAATTTCAAATTCAAGCTCTGTTTTTATTGGCTGATTCAAATTCAAGCTCTGTTTTTATTGGCTGGTTACAAACTCTGTTTTTATTGGCTGGAAAATGGTGGGTCACCTTTTCTTTTTAGAAATGCTTATTTACCACCTGGAGAAGCAAGGGGACAATATATATATATTTTTTTTCAGAGATTACCTGGCTAACATCAGTCTGTCAGGAGGTAGTGACAGAGTGAAGAAATATGTTTATAAAAAAAGCTACATACTGCAGCTTTAACCACTAGAGTAGCTATAATTTGTGCAGATATTGAGGTAAAATTAGGTCTGGTAGTAGCTACAAGCCATCCCCATCACACAGTCTGAGCACGAACAAACTGCAACAAATGATAATCTAAAGCTTTGTCAGGCAAGGGGTATCTGTTAGGAGTGCATTGTTTCAAGGAACAATGCTGTCATTTACATTTGCCTAATATTAGGCAAATGTAATATTACCGTACTTTTCGACATAAAAGTCGCTTCTGTGTACAAGCCGCTTTGTCCAATTATTGGGAATTATTTGGAAAAATCCATAAATACGCAGCTTCGCCCTATAAGTCGCATCTATTATGCGTCACTGCTACGCGACGCGTCAGCGCCTCATTTGCCCTGCTGAAAATGGCGGCCACAGAAGCGAGCCAGTACGGAAGGACTTTACAAGATTAACACGGTAAAAACAATTATTTGTTTGCTGAGAAAAAATATATTTCTTAGCTGACATTATAGCACAAGGGTTCCTGAGCTTAACCGTTCCTTAATCAATTCACGAAATGGTCAAATCTGCTGAATTTAAATTGTTTCGGTTTGACGTCTTCCAAACCATCGCGTGCGCTGCGAAAATAAATTATAAATAAATCAAATTTTATCTCAAATGTCTTATACAGGTCAACCGTTTGTAAATTAAACTCATATAATTATACTCTGTAAGCCAAAAAAATATCTGCCGAGTGGTTTATGAGCTATTTATAACACTGTAAACTGAAATAAAACAGAAGCTAACGAGACGATTCCGTTTCTAAAAAAACTAATAAAAAAATTTAATTTTATCTCAAATGACTTATACAGGTCAACAGTTTGTAAATCAAAACCCAGATAATTTACACTCTGTAAGCTAAAAAAATATCCGCAGAGTGGTTTATGAGCTATTTATCTAAATAAATAATAAAAATCTGTCCTGTGGTTCTTGACTTATCTTGCTAACAAACAGCTAACAAAAAGTAGTTACCTCCAGAGCAGGAGGCCGGGCAGCGACAGAGTCAATCCGAGCAGAGGAGGCTTTTTTCGGACACATGAGCTGGAAACGGTCGGTGTACTCTCTGGAAGTGTCCCCCCTAGTGGACAAAAGTGGTACTGCACCATTTTTTGCCAAAATGAAAAACGGTCATATATCCGAGTCAAAAATTTGTCTAAAAATATGGGGAAAAAATCCGTAAATATGTCGCTTCGCCGTATAGGTTGCAGGACATGCAAATTAGTAAAAAAACAGCGACTTATATGCCAAAAAAGTACGGTACTGAAGGATTGTTTAATTTACCATAACCAAAGGTTTCTAAATTGTTTATGAATTTAAATGTGTTCTTTTTATAAAGATCTGGCTCTATTACTCTGGGCAGTGTGGTAAGTCACCCGTGTCGAATCAGAGGAACAGTCTTTGGTCACGCAGCCATTTTTGTTGTTCTAGGAATGAAAAGTGAACAAGTAGAGCCCTGATGGGTGAAGAGTCCATCTGCAAAACACACCAAACATGGTGCAGGAGCTAAAACAAAAGTTCTGCGTGTTGTTGTCAGAGGTGGAGACTTTATTTGCTAAAAC
>JBBPBX010055064.1:3565-23235 GCA_038048925.1 Garcialebias charrua | reverse complement strand
CTCTAAGGCTGCCATGCCAAAATGGTTCAAAACACCAAATTCATGCTCAGTAATCTAGGAAAAAAATCCAACAATGTACGGTTATGTCTTCTGGATGGTTTATTTTCCTTCTCCAAAGGACTTCTTCAGTCTGATGAGCCACAAAAGATTGGTGAAGGATGAAACGTCTCAGCAAAATAAAATAAACTATCCAGATGACCTGCTGAACATTGCTGGATTTGTACCTAGATTATTGAGCATGAACTTTGGTGTGGTATTAACTGCTGATAACCCTAACTGTCTTTTAGCAAACTACTTCATGAGTCAATAGATGGATTTTAGTTAAAAAAAATAATAAGAAGAAATTCATTATTGGATGGACATCTATTCCTAATTAACTTTTGGGGTCAGCCCAATTTTAGCGTGAAAGTGCTGAATGTGCTGTGTACTGTCATCATTGTACATTCCCAAACAATGATGAAATTTGTGCTCTGCATTTTAAACACATAAGATACACACAAGTGGAGCAGCAGGCAGCTATGTCAGCACCTGGGGAGCAGTTAGAGAATTGTGTTGCTCAAGGACAGGATGGCATATGGGCATGGTGAGAACCTGGGACTATCCAGTCCTATGTTGGCTGTCTTAACTGCTCCAAAGTTGTAAGATGTCTACATTAATACCTGGTATTCCCAGACAGTCTCACATCCAAGTAACAACTAGACCCAACCCTTAGTTTATTTTTATTTATTTATTTTTAGTTATGAAATTTAGTCATTCAAAATAAACAATACAAAACAATCCCCTAAACAATAAAAATACAAAATATAAAATGAAAGGCAGCAGAAAGAAGAAAAATATCTTATTTTATCTGCCCCTTTTTTCAAACAATAGTTCAAACAATGATAATCTTCAAAGATTGAGAAAGCTTCAGAGATTAGACAAGAGCGGATGTGTTCAGGGTGGTGTGACCGTAAGATGGCCTTCAACAAACTCTTCCAATTTTACAGATATTGAGCCACAATTCGTTGTGGTAGCAGCTAAGAGTCATTCATAAAGTGTATTCTGACGGCTAACAAATTGTGAAATATCTTGCAATCTTGCATGAGATACTGCACAATATTTTTTTCATGTTTTGACCATATCAATTTCCCAACCCAGGATGATCCGGCATGAAAAGCCGTGGGTTATGCGAGTTTCTTCAAGGTTATGCTAGACCTGTTATTTCTGTGAGAACCCCAGAAACTGTATAATGAAGATTTCCTCACCTTCCTCACTGCAAATTTCTGCAGCATTTCTTGAGAACATTCTCAGGTGAGCTGAAATTTTCTTATTTGATCACAAAAGTGTATATTGTCCTGTAAGATTCCATAGCTCATCTGTCCTACTGGAGGAAAATAGCCTTTCCAATCAAAAAATGAAATAGCATTGACATTGAGTACAGTGTGGTGGTGGACCCAAATTAGCAGACACCGAAATTGGGAACTAAGTGCAAGATAGAAAAAAATATATAATTTTCTTTTTATTATAAACAAAAAGGCTGATAAAGCAGTATAAGCTACAGTACAAAACCTAAATTAAAAACTGGGGCACAAAGAAGCAGCAGGGAACTAGAAAAGTAAGTGCAAGACAACAGTAGAACAGTAGGATCATGGCTATAAACGCCCAGGGGGTGGGGAGATTAGTCCTTGACTGACAGATAAGCTGATTAACCAATGAGTGACAGGTGTGTAATGAGCTGCAGCAAAAGGAACTCAAAGAAACAACTGGCAGATATGATTTCTTAATTAAATTAGTCCGTTTTATAAAATATTGATTTTGTTTTGGTGGCACGTGGCTCAGTTGGTACAGCTGCTGCCTCTCGGCAAGAAGGTCCCCAGATCAAATCCCCACTGGGTACATTTCTGGGTGGAGTTTGCATGTTCTCTCCACGCATGTGCGGGTTTTCTCTGGGTACACTGGTTTCGTCCCACAGACCAAAAACATGTGTTAGGCCGATTGGTAACTCTAATTTGTCCCTAGGTGTGAGTGAGTGAGTGAGTGAGTGAGTGAGTGAGTGAGTGAGTGAGTGAGTGAGTGAGTGAGTGAGTGAGTGAGTGAGTGAATGATTGTTCATCTCGTTTGTCTCCATGTGTTCCTAAGATGGACTTGTGATCTGTCCAGGTGTCATTCAATCAACCTTTATTTAGTCAGGTTAATCTCATTGAGCCTCGAGGACTCATTTACAAGAGAGACCTGCTACAAACTAAAGAATGATGACAACAATAACAGTAGAATTTCCTTAAACAATCAACAATAGACAAACATGAGAGAGAAATAAATTTTTTTTATTTTATAAATTAAAACAAAGATATCAAAGTAGCAAAACAGACAGATTATAAGGTAGATGTAGAAAATCAAAAACAGGAACATGTCTGCATTGGTTTTTGACAGGATTCTAACAGATTCTTAAAGCCATTTAGAGAAGTCAAGGTCGAGAGCTTCAGATCTTTTTGTAAGATATTCCATGAAGCAGGAGCAGAGTAGGAGAAGGCCCTTTTTCCAAGTTCAGTCCTCACTGACGGAACACTGCAGGTAATCATGTCCTGAGAGCGCACGCTGTAGCTGCACTCACGCAAAGACATGTAGGAGGAGATGTATGAGGGCAGCAGACCAAGAAGTGATTTAAAGATGAAAATGTACCAGTGGAAGAGTCTGCGTGAGGTTAATGATGTCCAGTTAACCAGTGAATACAGGGTGCAGTGGTGGGTACGATAATCACAGCCAGTTATGAATCTTAGTGCACCATGATAGACAACATCCAACATCTGCAGGGTGCTTGTAGGAGCATTCATGTAGATAATGTCACCGTAATCAATGGAGGGAAGGAAAGTCACAGATACAAGGCGTTTCCTAGCATTCAATGTTAGACATAATCTGTTTCTGAAAAAGAAACCCAATTTAACTTTCAGTTTCTTTACTAGATTTTCCACGAGGAGTTTAAAAGAGAGATGCAAATCGACCAGGATACCCAAATATTTATAGGAATCAACAAACTCAATGGGGACACCATTTGAAGATAAAATCAGAGGGAGATCTGATGTGTCCCCTGCCTCTCTCACAGTGATGGCTGGATATGGGGACCAGTGATCTCCGTGACATTCCATCCATCCATCCATCCATCCATCAATCCATCTTCTGCTTATTCCCAAGTCAGGATGCGGGGGCAGCAGCTTGAGCAGGGAGACCCAGACATCTCTTTCCACAGCCACCCCTTTCAGCTCTTCTGGGAGGATTCCAAAGCCACCTGAGAAACATAGAAAGCACCACCTTAATGAGGCGTCCATGGACCATCCTTACCAGATGCCCGAAACACCTCAACTGGCTCCTCTCGACATGGAGGAGCAGTGGTTCTACTCCGAGTCTCTCCCAGATAACTGAACTTCTCACCCTATCTCTAAGGGAGAGTCCAGCTACCATGCGGAGGAAACTCATTTCAACCGCCTGTATCCATGATCTCATTCTTTTAGTCACTACTCAGAGCTTGTGACCATAGGTGAGCGTAGGAACTTAGACCAGCCGATAAACAGAGAGCTTCGCCTTACAGCTCAGCTCCCTCTTCACCGCAACAGACCGGTACATAATCTGCAAACATCCCTGTGACCTGGAAAGGATAAAAGATAATAGATGAATGGATGTTTTTGTTTGTTTGTTTGTTTGTTAATTTGTTTTAAACTAAGTATATTAGGATTATATGCTCAAGTACATCTGCTGGCACTTCAAGTGTTCATCTGCTCATACAGACTCATGTTCGTGCTGCAGTTTGGAGTAATGTTTTTCTATGATATTAGTGCTTATTGTATTTTTAGTTGATATTTTTCTTAGTTCATATCTTAGATCCGATTAAAGTTTTTCTTTTACATTTTATTATTGGATGTAACTGGGACCTGTGTACATAATCTCGTTTCCTCACATGTATAGTACCGGTACCACATGTGGTGCGAATGACAATAAAGAATATCTGACTCTGACTCCAATAATAATAATAATAACAATAATAATAATAACAATCATTATTATTATTATTATTATTATTATTATTATTATTATTATTGTTATTATTATTATATTTTATTATTGTCATCTTTTAATATGACTTAGAGTACTGTACAAGTTACCAAAATGACTCAGCTATTCATTTATTAATAATGTGAGTGTTTGTTTCAATTTGTTAGCTTTCTAGAAACTTAAAATGAGTTTTTTTCCTCAAACACTCGAATATAATGAATAATAATAATATTAATATTATTATCCAGAAATCCTAAATAGATACAGTACTAATCAGCAGTCTTTACAGGCAACCTAAATGCGTAAAAATGTATTTACTGTATTCCTCATGTTATATCATTGCTGCCAAAGACGTGAGGGTAAGTTTAATGTTTGCATGAGAGTGGGTACTCCAGATGATGCAAGCTGGATGCAACTATCACCAAGAAGCTACTTTTAAATTAAACCAACTTGCCAGATTTTTATTGCACTTCTTTTTTCTTTTTTTCTTTTTTTAACAAAATAAAAAATGACAGATGACACAAAATGAGACAATTTGCAAAAAAAGTCATAAAATGTTAAAAATGTGTCATACTTTGTAAAGAATAGCTTTAACTCCTTTTTATTTTGCCACTTTCAAAAACAAATGGTACCATTTTATTTTCATCTCGAGGTCATAGACAGGTTAATATAATCCTTTCTGAGGGATGGGCTTGAAACATTTGGATTTTTAATTCATTAACTACATTTTCAAAAAGTGTTTCCTGTATAAACTTAATTTTTAATCTGGAAAACATATAAAATAAATACCTTTCTCAAGGTTATTCCCGTTCATTTGACTTAGGACGTATTCTGTTGAATATATTCGTTTAACCTCTGGTCAAAACAGGAGGACTCTTTTTCTCCAACAATCACTCAGACTTTTGCTCAAGGTCACATGGCTGAAAATGCGTTTCGGTCATCTCATGCAGCCCCAGATAAAGACACAAAGTGATGGCTTCTCTATTTCCGGGGTCACCGATTTTATGAGCGCATGGTTTTTAGCTCAAAAGGAAAAGTGGAATTTGTTGAGGTGGGGAACAAAGGAATAGAGAAAGCTAAATAATTTAATTTGGAGAGCACAAATGTCACTGCACGGTGTGTTGTGGATAATGGGAGCAACTTGAGTTTGAAAAATAGATTTAAACATGAAATGAGAGGAGACAGGGAGACACAGAGAGCCATCTGCCTCTTGCATTATTGCATTAAAAGTTGCAGACGGGCTCCATGAGTGCAGTTCAGGATAAAACAAACCTTTCGCACTTGTCACTTTCAGCTCCGTGTTAACACACACACACACATACAGGTGCACTGTCTTTTAGTAACAAGCTATTTGACAACTAAAAAGCACATTTGCACCATCGCTGTCTCTGGTCACCTTTCCTGAGCTTTTCGAGCTCAGTGAAGTATTTTTTAGTCAGAGGAACGAGAAAAGCAGCAGGAGACGAATCCGCTCATTAATGCAGCTCTCATCCCTGCTTTAATCCTTCTTTCAAGCACCTGTCAAAACAGAAGCTTTTACTTAAACCTCCACTTAAATCATACAACCCAACGTGCCCAAAGGCTACAACAACCAAACTACAGGTTGCATACGCATACACACACAAAATAACACAGCCATAAGATTAAAGGCTTTGTACTTGCAGTGAAAAATAAAACATGAGTTCACATCTGAGTTCAACCAAAGTGTCCTATTAATCCAGCTGTTTCTCCACTGATGCCTTAAAGGGATAGTCTGGTCATTTTGGAAGTGATGTTCAATCACCAGTAATGTCTTCTGAGGTCATTTTCACACCTGATAGTCCGGCAGACTCGGTTCTGTTAGTATTTTTATCTAGACTGACCCTGGGTTAGGGTTGATCTGCTCAGAGATGGGTTTATAATGGAATTATGACCCGGTTCTGACTGGTTTAAACGGGGTCAACAACTCTAAAAAGAGTCTCCCAGGGATTATATCAATCAAGGAATAGAGTTGATTTGGCTCGCTACATCACGCAGAAAGGCTTTTTATGCACAGTGTTATTTTTCCTTACACGTTAAATCATATAAGGTCCAGTGAGACCACACTTAGTCCCTCCCCCTTATACATGTGATAAGTCGTGCTCCGCTTCTGCGAAGGAGGAGTCTAGGCCCTATAAATCTGTAATGCTATGAGAGATCCGGCGCTTCCAGTTTCTGATCTCGCATCGTGTACCGGGCCGGCCAGCGCTGTGAACTGTAACCTTCTCCTGCCTTGATTTCATACAATTGGTAAAACTTAATTCATGTTCCCTTGATTTATTGATAGTGTGATTTGCCGCTTCTGAGGGAGGTCCGAGCCCGGGAACAGCATGAGCTGGAGGCGGATCTGGGGTCCGATGGGGCCTGAGGCCCACAGCTAGCAACAGCTAGCTGCAGTAGCTTGAGGCCCGCAATCAGCTCTCATTGTAACAGCTCGATTGGAGACCAAAATTAGGAACATTTGTTTATATTTTCAGCTGGTGTGGTTTGCATCCACACTGCATTGAGTCAGTCGAGCTAAGCTGTCCCCCCGCCTGTGGTGGTGCTGCACCAAAAACTACTGAATGAAACAACACAAAAACCTCTGAAGAAGACACTGCGTGCAACTTACTTCTGGAAATAAAAACAAAAATGGAGTGGAGTCAAATTTTAGCAGTTTTAGGAATTCTGTTTGGTCTGTGGCTCATGTGTCAAACAAACATTTTTCAACAATGGACTCAGCATGAGCGGAAGATGAGGCAGAAGACCATGGAGAATAATGTTTTTCACACAAGGCAGCTGACTGCTTCATATGAGGTAAGAGAAATGCATGTTTGTCCTGTGCTGTAGTCTACTTCCTGCTTTTGGAGCAGTCTCCAGTCCTTTTGCATTCACAATACATTCGAACCGTGCCAGAGTTCACTTCCACCGAGCCAAGACCTAGGTTTGTAGGTGGAGCAGAGTTCCCTTTTTTGGTCCGCATCAGAGTTCGATTGTGCATTCACACCTCCCCAAATGAACCGGGCTCTCTAGGCAAACAAACTAGAGTTTGATTAAAGTGGACTAAACAGGGCTGGTGTGAATGCACCGTAAGTCATGACATCAGGTATGGATTGTAGAGAAAAAGGCAAAAGTTTTATCCATGTTAGGCTAACGGCTGGGCAAAGAAATGCTAGCTAATTATGGGTGTGTGTTTTTGTTGTTCAGGCTTAGTCACTGTGTGAATGTGAGCATAAATAGACCCACTGAAATAGAATCCATGTATATGTCGATAGTGCTGAAGTTGCTGAATCCACCTGTTTCGGTCTGCTGAGAGTTAAGTCAACTTGTGGACTGAATAGATGTTCTTGATACTGTACATTCATCAGCCTCAGTGCCATCAACATTTACACACTCAATCCACGCTCAGCACAAACAAAATTTCAAAGTAACGAGTAACAGTGACAAATTGAACAAACTGTGTGCCAGTTCGCAGGATAGAAGTTTAATACTTAAAACAGTTTTTAAAAAAAATCCCAGAATTGCATTGCAGATTTCTTGATTTTGTGTATCTTACATCCTGTTTGTGTGTGTGTGTGTGTGAGAGTGTGCGCGAGGGGGTATTTTCCTTTACTTTTACCATTTAATTCCTGGTGTGACCTTACTTGTTTTGCTGATTTTTAGAAGCGGGTACAAAAACACATTTCACTGCATATTATACAGTACAGGTAGTCCTCGACTTACGACGGTCTCAAGTTACGATGTTTCGCAGTTACGACGCATCTCCCATTTAAAAATATATATATATTTTGAAATTTTATTTCGAAAAGCGGAGTTACGCAATTTCCGTTTTCCGGTTTTACGGCGTAAACGTAGCGGCGGAGGAATAGTGCACTAAAAAAGCTAAGTCTGGTCCTCTGGACATTCAAAAAACAAAACAAAACTGTACTGTGAACGCGGTTTTACATCGTAAACGAATACGGAGGATGGACCGAGCTGGATGGCTGGACGGCGGTTTTACGTCGTAAACGAATGGAGAATACGGAGGAGGGATGGAGGAAAGGCTTCACCAGCATCCCAGTAGGAAATTAACTATTTTTTCCCTGCATTATGGCTCCCAAATGTATGTGTTTTTACGCGGCGTCGAAATTTGGTTTACGGTTTACGCAGCGTCGAAATTCGGTTTACGACGCCACGTAAGAACGGATCTCCGGCGTAAGTCGAGGACTACATATGTAAGATTGTGCAAGTGACAAATCAAGTTTATATAATCTTATATTAGCTAATGAAGCACTCTTACGGAAATGTGTAAAGAAAAAAATCACTCGTTAGCCTAGCCTGAACAAAGTCTGTTGCCTCCTTCTCCATCCTTCATGCTCTATGACTGATGTCATGTCTCATAATGTACTATTAATAACTTTTTGACAGGGCATCCCTTTAAAATGACTAGACCCTTTAAACTCATGGAAGCTCTACAAGTTCTGCATTCCCACTTTATAAATACACATTCGCACATTTATTTCCAGCTGTCGACACCTTCCATGCATCAAGCAGAACAATCTCCGATGAAAGGATGGGGCAAATCCCAGGCTCCATGACAGATTAGCAGCAGGTTACATTGGCACCTGGTTCATCTGAAGCATTCTCCGCCCAGCTGATGCATGTCTGTACGTTTTATCATCCCCAAGCCTGGCAGGAGATTTAATCTGCCCTCCACGCATGAATCACAGCCTGGCATCACAACAGTGACCTATTACTGGAAGGCTGGGCATAAGTGTGTTGGAGCAGAGGCATATGAGACACTGTGTGAATCTGTGGATTCAGACAGGAGGCTGAGCTGACAGTGACGAGTGTGTGATGTTTTCTTTGTCCTCGAGCAATGCTCTTTTGGAAGTTTGGCTGCACTGAAAGCTGAAATTCGGGAGACATGAGCAATCCAATTAAATGTGTTTAAGGTCAATGCTCAGACACACAATCAGCTAACCTAGCTGTTTTCCAGTAGATGGTGCATGACCTTGCAGAAGATTTCAGTATAAACTGTGTTTTTCCCACAAAAGTGACAAATCTGAAGTCATCTCCATGTTCTAGCTGCTGTGTTAAGTTTGTGTCGCAACGCTACTACTGACAAAAATAGCTTGTAACTACATTTGTATTTGCAAAATGCAGTTAACCAATCCTGAATGTTGGCTTCAATCAAAGTAAAAACAGCAATAATGGGGTGCATCTAACTAGCATTAGCTGCTTGATTTCCTAAGATTTTTCCAAAGATAAAAATAAAACATAAATAAACACAAGAATTTCTCTTGATACATTTCCAAATTAAGAGGTTTAAGATAAGGCAAGATGGCCGCGCTCAGAGCAGCCGCAGCTTCACGAGCTCCCGGTTCATCCCTAGTTTATAGTAATTTTAATAGTGTTTTTGTACCTGACTCTGCGCGTTTTTTGCGGGTGAATTATAGCCGAACTGAACTGTTAAGAATCGGAGCGGATTTACCACAGGGCACAGCTGAAATCAGCAACGAACTCAAATCAGAGCTCGGAAGATTGGAGCTGTTAAGGACATCTTTCTGGAAGCAGACGCGCTCCAGGGGAAAGAAAAGGAAGCGTTGCTCACGAGGAAAGAAGAGGGGTTGCCGAGCAGGAATTATGACGAGACTGCGGGCAGACGCTAAAACCGGTAGACCCCCGATGCCGGCTCTTTTTCTGTCTAACGTCCGCTCGCTGGACAACAAAATGGATCTACTTCGTTTGAGAGTGACCACGTCGGAGGAGATGAGAAGGTGCTCCGTGCTCTGCCTAACGGAAACGTGGATCTCTGAGGATACACCAGACTCTGTTTATGAGTTGGATAATAGACTCTTTTTCAGAACGGACCGGTGCACCGAGACTACAGGGAAAACACGAGGTGGCGGTGTTTGTATTTACGTGCACAAAGACTGGTGCACGAACTGTTCCGTGATTAAAAGGCTTTGTTCAGCTGCCGTCGAGTTGATCACAGTAAGATGTAGGCCGCATTACCTTCCTCGCGACCATGCTGTGATTTTAATAACAGCTATTTACATAGCACCCGATGCTAATGCTAATGACGCCCAGGGAGAAATTCATGACTTACTCACCTCGCTGCAGTGTAAATATCCTGAGGGGCTCTTCATTGTTTGCGGAGACGTCAATCACGTAGATCTTCAAATCTCCCTCCCAGCCTTCAATAAGAACGTCTTCACAGCAACGAGAGGTGATAAAACGCTGGACCAAGTCTACACAAATGTAAAGGGGGCGTACACGGCGAAGACACGCCCAGCGCTCGGAGCTTCCGATCACGACTCTCTGATCCTGGCACCAAGACAACTCCCCCCACTCAGGCGCTCCAAGCCGGAACAAAGAGAGATAAGAATCTGGAGTCAAGATAGTTCCCCCATGTTGAGAGACTGTTTTGAGAAGACAAACTGGTCTGTTTTCAGAGAAGCAGCTACTGAAGGAAGTTCAGTGGATATGGAACTCTATGCTTCCTCAGTCCTGGGCTACATCAGTACATGCTCTGAAAATGTATCCATAAGAAAATATGTTAAATCCTACCCGAACCGGAAACCCTGGTTAAATAAAGAAGTTCACGCCTTGCTAGCAGCCAGGGACACTGCATTCAAGTCAGGAGATAAAGAGGAGCTGAGAAAGAGCAGGAATGAACTGAAGGATGGCATTAAGAAGGCCAAGGCCACGTATGCACAGAGGATAGAGGGACAGTTCACCTCACAAGACCCACGGAGCATGTGGAAGGGTATTAAATGCATAACAGATTACAAAGGCAAGAACAAACAATGCCCCAGGGACCCATCTCTGCCTGATGCCCTCAATAAGTTTTATGCACGTTTTGATGATCCAAACAGACCAGCTAGCACCAGACTCACCTCATCACCAGATGAAGAGCATCTCAGGGTGACCGCAGCAGAAGTGAGAGGCAGTCTCAGAAAGATTAATCCTCATAAAGCAACCGGACCAGACAACATCCCAGGGAAAGTTCTGAAGGAATGTGCGGACCAGCTCTGTGAGGTGCTGGCTGACATCTTCACCACCTCACTTGCACTGGAGTCAGTTCCCACCTGCCTGAAGACCGCGACCATCATCCCAGTCCCAAAGAGCTCCACAGTGACTGGTCTGAATGACTATAGACCAGTGGCCCTCACCCCGATAGTCGCTAAATGTTTTGAGAAACTGGTCATGTCCCACATCAAGGCAACCGTCAACATCAACGAGGACCCTCATCAATACGCATACCGTGAGAACCGATCAACAGAGGACGCCATTTCTTCCGTGGTCCACACTGCTCTCACCCACCTGGATCAGAAGGACTCATACGTGCGTCTGCTCTTTGTGGACTTCACATCTGCCTTCAACACCATGATCCCCCAAACTCTGATAGACAAACTATCTACACTTGGACTAAGCCCCTCTATTTGTAACTGGGTACTAGACTTCTTAACAGACAGACCACAGTCCGTGAAGATCCACAACTTCTCCTCCTCCACCATAACCCTCAGCACTGGCTCTCCTCAAGGATGTGTGCTGAGCCCCCTTCTGTTCACTCTGCTCACATATGATTGTACAGCCACACTTCCAGGCTGTCATATTGTTAAGTTTGCAGATGATACAGCGGTGGTGGGATGCATCACAAACAATGATGAGTCCAGCTACAGACAGGAGGTGGAACACCTGGAGAGCTGGTGCAAAGAGAATAATCTTCACATGAATGTGAAGAAGACAAAGGAGATGATTGTGGACTTCAGAAGGAACAAACACACCCACGCCCCACTGAAAATAGGTGGGTCTGCAGTGGAAGTGGTCTCCAGCTACAAATACTTGGGTGTACACATGAATGATAACCTCAGCTGGAGCAACAACACCACCAGCCTGATCAAGAAAGGTCATCAGAGACTCTACTTCCTCAGACGGCTGAGACGTGCTGGTCTGAGCAGCCCAGTTCTCACCTCGTTCTACAGGTGTGCAGTGGAGAGCGTCCTGTGCTCCAGCATCAACGTGTGGCATGGAGGCTGCACAGTTGAAGAGAGGAAAGCTCTACAGAGAGTGGTGAAGGCTGCACAGAAGTCTGTTGGAGTCAGTCTCCCCACCATCACAGACATTTACACCTCTAGATGCAGGAAAAGAGCCACCTGCATCATGAAAGACCTCACTCATCCAGCACACTCACTCTTTGCCCCACTCCCCTCAGGACGGAGGTTGAGGAGCATCAAGTGTAGAACCACTAGACTGAGGAACAGCTTCTACCCTGAGGCTGTTAGACTCATGAATAAATAAAAATAAAATAAAAAATAAACACTGCAAAATATCACATTGTGCTGATGCTGATCTGTTTTCTTGTTGCTGTGTTCATCTGTGTTCATCTGTGACCATCTGCTCATACAAACTCATGTTCGTGCCGCTGTTTATTCCCACTATATTAGGCTTAGTGTATTAATAGTTGATGTTTTTCTTAGTTAATTCTAGATGTTATTACTGTTTTTCTCTTGCATTTGTTGTTGGATGTAACTGGGACCCCGTGTACATAATCTCGTTTTCATCACATGTACCACATGCGGTGCAAATGACAATAAAGACTCTCTGACTCTGACTCTGACTCTTACAAATAGATCACTCGGAGATGTCCTGTTTAGTAAGAATTTCGCTTTAGTGTTAAAAGATGTAACCTATTTCTATTGTTTTTGCTTTTAAATAAATAGCCTTTCCATTACTGAATAGTAATTTTTATAGTTTGGGCAATATCATTATATTTAATAATATTTGTCCTGTGAACACTGTTGGAGCCTCTCGTTACATATCTTCTGAACTGTAAATTGTGGATCTGGTCATCTGGTCTCCCAACGCAACTGGTAAATTTTTCTCAAGGAGAAAACAGGGTGAAGGAGAGCCCTCTTGCCCTGACGGGACACTTGCAGCTGAATACATAATGGATTCCTGGGGGCAATGGAAAATAATGTGTCTCTCAGTGTTGTTGGTTGAGGATGTAGGACGTGTACATAATTTGTTTTGATGATGATGACAAGATGGCGCCTTTGTTGTTCACGGCACGCTGTCTTCCTCCTCTCTTGAACTTTTTATTGTTGTTCGTGTTTTGCCTTTTTTTCATCGACGATGCATCCTCGCTTCTGGTCTATGATCGCTCAACTCTTCTAAATATACGAGACTCGCAAATCAACGCACCGACTACTGGCAAATATGGACATTTTAAGCCTCCACTACCTCTATCTTTCCTGGCGTCTGTTCCAGCCTATTTACACCGCGACGCCAGCCCGTCGCCTCGCAACAAGCGACGCAAAAGACGTGGAACCAGAGCGGGAGTTCTGGTGAGATTTAAAAAGTATCTCTCATCTCACAGCACTGTTACAGCCGACTTACCTCCTGAATTCAGCGTCTTTGATGTCCATCGTTCCATGATTCATCGCCATCGCTGCCTTGTTCCTGTCAATCATGACGTCAGCGGTCAGTATCCATCTTGTCCTCCGGTGAAGAACCAGAACCGAGGCTGCGTTAAACAGAACCTCCGCCCGCTCGCACGAGCTGCGGGTGACGTAACTGGCTGGGTGCCAGTACGTGCAGCACTGTTTAACGCCCGATCGATCACTAATAAAACTTTTATATTAAGTGATTTGATCTCCACTCATCGTCTGGATCTGTTTCTGCTGACGGAAACTTGGCAGAAGCCGTAGGACAACAGCTCCTTCTCTGAACTCCTCCCACCTGGCTTCTCTTATCTGAGCACTCCACGTAGGTCTGGGAGAGGGCGGGCCTGGCTGCTGTGTTCAATGAGGCGTTCAAGTACCGCCTGTTGCCTCAGAAAAACTACAAAAGCTTTGAAATAATGCTGTTTGTGCTGGAATCTGCTAAACCTCTGCTGTGTGGCCTCATTTATCGACCACCACAATATAATAAAGACTTCCTCAGTGAGTTTTCAGAACTGTTGGCTGAACTACTACCAAAATTTGACTCTCTGCTTTTTTGTGGAGATTTCAATGCACACACCTGTTGCCCAAGTAATCAATTTGGATGTGAGTTTCAGGACATCCTGGACTATTTTAACCTGTTGCAGTCTGTCTCGGGGCCACGCACAGTCAGGATCATACACTGGACTTAATTATCTCCCACGGCCTTCAAATATCTGCTGTGGAGATTCTGGACACCTGTATTTCAGACCATTTTCCCATCTTATTTGAATTTTCCACCCCTCCTGCACCGAAGGCTGTTCTCCCAGCACGTCTCTGCTGCTCCATCACCTCATCCACTCCAAGTCAGTTCACTGATGCCTTTAAGAGCACTGACTTATGCTCTGCCGTCAGCCTGGACCCATCTCTACATCCTGAGGACTTTATCATCTTCTTCCATCACACCTGCACAACGATCTTGGACTCCATCGCTCCTCTCAAACAAGCTTCTTCAAAGAATAAATCACCTCCATGGCTCAATGAAACCACACGGGCTCTTCGACAACGCTGCAAGAAAGCTGAGCAAAAATGGAAGCGGGTCCGGCTTCATGTGTCCCAGGGAATACTGAGAGACTGTCTCTGTGATTATCAAAATGCTGTTAAGCAGGCCAAGTCACAGTACCTCTCCAATTTAATCACCACCAGCTCCAACCGGCCGAGGACGCTTTTTAGCACAATCCAGTCTGTCATTAACCCTTCTGTCAATGTTCTGAAAACTGCCACTCAGTCTACCTGTGATGACTTTCAGAGCTATTTTGTCAACAAAATAGACTCTATCAGGCAGAACATTGTCAGCCCATCAAACACTGTCCAATCACATGCGTCTGCAATAACCGCCGCTGTTTTTGACCAGTTCGACCTGGTTTCACTCCCTCACCTCATCAAGGTGGTTCAGCAGATGAAACCAACAAACTGTTCTCTGGACATCATTCCATCAAAAATATTCAAACAGTCCTTTGATGTAATTGGTCCTTGTGTTTTGTCATTCATTAACAGCTGTCTAACTTCAGGTTTTGTGCCATCTGCTTTCAAACACGCTGTGGTCAGGCCTCTTCTCAAAAAAACCAGGCTTGGATCCTACAGCTCTCTCTAATTTCAGGCCAGTTTCCCATCTGTCATTTTTATCAAAGGTCCTAGAAAAGATTGTTTTTATTCAACTTCAATCTTTTCTAGAGCACAACAACCTGTTTGAAAAATTTCAGTCTGGTTTTCGAGCTCGTCACAGTACTGAATCTGCACTGCTCAAAGTGCAGAATGACATTCTTCTGTCTCTGGATGCAAAAAACCCTGCTTTGCTGGTGATGTTAGACCTCTCAGCAGCTTTTGACACCGTCGACCATCAGGTACTAATCAACCGTTTGTCTGAGCAGGTTGGCCTCCAGGGAGCTGTGCTAGAGTGGTTCAGATCTTACCTGACTGGGAGAACTTTTTCTGTCATGATAGGTGATCTGTCCTCCTCTTCATCAACCCTTTTGACCTCTGGCGTACCACAGGGATCCATTCTGGGACCAGTCCTCTTCTCTCTTTACATGCTGCCATTAGGATCAATCATTGCACGTCATAATCTGTCTTTTCATCTATATGCAGACGATTTACAAATCTATCTGCCAGTCACTCCCAACCCCTCACTCAGTTCAAACACTATTGTCAACTGCTTAAATGACATTAAGCACTGGCTGTCTCAAAACTTCCTCCACCTAAACACAGATAAAACTGAATGCATTTTATTTGGTGCACCCGGTGACGCCAGCAACATCCTTCCCAGTCCCAGTTTTGGTTTTCCCCTCCCCCACTTCAACCCGGTAGTTAGAAATCTTGGAGTGCAGCTTGACTCCAACTTAAAGCTTGATAAACAGATCAGTTCTGTTGTCAAGACCAGCTTCTTTCAGCTCCGTCTGCTCTCTAAAGTAAAGTCACTCCTCAGCCGTAGTGATCTGGAGAAGGCCATTCATGCCTTTGTGACATCCAGACTTGACTATTGTAATGCTTTGTATGTTGGTATTAATCAATCCTCCATCTCCCGTTTACAGCTTGTACAGAACTCTGCCGCCCGCTTTTTGACCAACACACGAAAATATGAACACATCACTCCTGTCCTGTCCTCTCTACACTGGCTCCCGGTTCAGTTCAGGATACAGTTCAAGCTGCTGCTGTTTGTTTTCAAAGCTCTGAATGGACTTGCACCTCTGTACATCTCAGAACTTTTGAAAGTCCATCACCCCAGCAGAGCTTTACGATCTGCCAGTCAACACCTGCTGGAGGTGCCTCGCTCAAGGTACAAACAATGGGGAGACCGGTCCTTTTCTGTTGCCGGCCCAAAAGCCTGGAACAGCCTCCCCCTTGAGCTGCGTGCCACCTCTGATCTGACTCTGTTCAAAACCAGACTGAAGACCCACTTGTTCAAAAAAGCTTTCAGTGTGTAACTTTTATTACTTTGGTATTTTAGTATGTAGCATTTTTATTTCCATTGCCTCCTTTTATTGCTGTTGTTTTTTATTCTATTTTCACTGATTTGTTGTACCAGTTTTTATATTTTCTGTCCTGTTAAGCACCTTGGTCAATGCAAGGCATTGTAGGAAGGTGCTATACAAATAAAGTTTATTATTTTTATTATTATTATTGTTTTATGATAACAGGATTTCTGCTTTTTGGGGTTGGTGGTTGGCTTATCAACAAATATTCATTCATTCATTCAACCTTTATTTAGTCAGGTAAATCTTTTGAACCTCATGGGCTCATTTACGAAAGCGACCTGCTAAAACTAAAGAACAATGAACAGCAATGGTAGAATTTCCTTAAACAATAAACAATAAACAAACAAACAATAAACAATAGAAAACAAAAGAGAGAAAAAAAAAAATATATATATATTTATTTATTTATTTATTTAAATATGGAAAACGTTGGCGGCTGTTCTGGCTATTTTAAGGCTGCCTGGCTTGTGTGAAGGAATGTGCCGAGCAATAAGCACTCAGACTCAGATGCTGCATGAGCTGAGTCGTAAGCTGGACGTGATTTCGAAGAATTGCAGGCCACTTGTGGCTCCTGAAACTCACTAGCAGTAATCGACCTCTGAGATGCTACAAGCATGGCTCGGCAGTGTTGACCACACACTTTGGCTTTCTGGAGTTGCCGTTGAGACGTACCAGCAGAACTATGAAGACAGATAGAAATCAAGCAGAGTTGGCCTGACCCTAAATAATTGTTATCTGAATCTGGCTCCCCTGCTTGGCCTTGAACTGGCCAACTATCTCAAACTCTCCTGGATGGTATATGAACAAGAAGCTCTTTCCCTTCATTATGGCTCCAAATGTATGGAGCTAACATGCTAACAGGCCTTACTGTAAATAGTCTGGACTGCGAGAACTGCAGGCAGCCTCAGATGTTGGAGGGACACCAAGCTAACATGCTAACAGGCGGAGGAACGGCTTCACCAGCATACCAGTAGGCCATTAACTCTTTTTCCCTTCATTATGGCTCCGAATGTATGTGCTTTTTGATAATTATGTAGTGTAATGTGTTAGGATAGACTAAGTGCTTGGTAAAATACAGTACTGTACGTATGAGGTGCCATTTGGACGTATTTTCCGACTTACGACGAAATTCGAGTTACGACACAGCGTAGGAACGGAACTCTGTTGTAAGTCAGGGACCACCTGTATATATATGTATATATATATATATATATATATATATATATATATATATATATATATATATATATATATATATATATATATATATATATATATATATATATATATATATATATATATATATATATATATATATATATATATATATATATATATATATATATATATATATATATATATATATATATATATATATATATATATATATATATATATATATATATATATATATATATATATATATATATATATATATATATATATATATATATATATATATATATATAGCTCCCCTCCCATCTCTTTTCTTATCTAAACGAAAAGGGCAGCGCCTCCCAAAGGCTGCAGCCTCAGACACCTCCGTCTCCCCATGTCTGTTTGTTTATGTTTTCTCGGACCGGCTGTACTGAAATGTAATTTTGTTGTGCTTTGGTGCAATGTCAATAAAAATGATTCTGATAAAGCTGATTCTAAATGACAGTTGGTCAAGGCAAAATGAATTGGTAAAAAAAGGCCAAATCATTATTAAAATACTAAAACTCAGCTTTTAAAAACATCAAGAACTCAAGGTGTTTGTCTTCTGTCTGACCTTGTTAGTCTGACACATTGTTGTGGATTAAAATAGCTTTTCATTTCTTTACCATCTTGCTCCAGTCCATTGGGATTTATGGATATTTGTTAATTTACAGCTCTCCTAAGGTCCCACATAAGCCTTTCAAGTCAATTGGACCTGTGCAACATCTCTTTTCCATTTTTTAAATTAGCTGTTGTTAAAATGCATCACAGCTATACAGAAGAGTTTGTGGTTGACTTTAAACAGTAAAGTGCCCACGTCTGTGGTTTTCAAATTAGCCAAATCATTAGCCCATAGTGGTAAAATGTCTCTCTCTGCAGGAATGAGTGCAAGGTTTTCAATATTGTTCAGAGACATGTTTAAGTGTATCAGTGACCACGGTCTGTTCGACTACAACTGGAAGTTATTATAATTTTTTTAAGTGTCAATTCCTATTAAAAATGCAAGAGCTTTTAGAAGATTCAAATTTACTAAAATGTAACAAACCCCTTTTCAAAACTTGAATTGATTTGATTCTGGCTGAAGAGTTTTCCAATGTCAAATCAACAGAGACCAGGCAACCATGTTGCATTCAGCTATGGCTTTATTTATCCAAAACAGCTCTACATTTTCCCTCCTCTCATTTCATTTGCCCTTCTCATGTTGACCTCATTATTCTGCAAAGATCCACCTGCTTTCTCTGCTTTAATATCAACAAAACTGAAAAAGAATGAGATGCACAAGTGTGTGTACATGCAGCACTCACCTCCATGGAAGAGGTGGGTATTGGTCATCAGAATGTGTCTGAGTCCCACGAGCTGGGAGTCAGACAGAAATGAGAAAAGAGGGAGGAGAAGAAATTACACCAGCTGACAGGGAAGCATGGGCAGACCTCTGGAGCCAGGAAGATGCAGGTGTTTGGCAGCTTCTGCAGACCAGGTGTGTCTTTGCTCTGTGTTTTGAGCAGCATTTAACATAAGAATTGTGCTAGCCAGCAAAAATTTGAAATAAGCACGGACACTTCTCGGATAGGGATGAATAATTTAGATAAGCGACAGGAAATGACTATGCCGTCGATGGGGTTCCCACCCAAAAGAACAGATGCATAACTTCAGCTTCACTTGACCAACCACAGATGAGCTCAATGTGGACACGCATTCACCACCTTATTCACAAAAAAACTTAATTTCTTATTTACAAAAAAAGAGAGAGCAGCAAAACAATGACAGCGTATATTTATGGTCCTACCATTTATCATACTGCAAATAAGTCACAGGAAAACCAAAATTATTATTAAGCTGCAAATGTGAAAAAAATGTGTGGCACGTAAAAACAAATCTAAAAACAGTGGGGCGCTGGCCGTGTGCATCCGTTGACGCAGCGGCTGGGTCCGGTTAGGCCACTGGCCACAGGTGTGTCGCTGGCATTCACCCATCTGGACTTTTTTGTACCTCTTTTAACCGGCCGCTCAGC
>JBBPBX010055062.1:9059-23235 GCA_038048925.1 Garcialebias charrua | reverse complement strand
ACCACTCTGCTGGTTCCATCCAGAGGCCCGACCCGTTCTCCTGGTTCCATCCAGAGGCCCGACCCGTTCACCACTCTGCTGGTTCCATCCAGAGGCCCGACCCGTTCTCCTGGTTCCATCCAGAGGCCCGACCCGTCTGCGGCAGAGGAAACACTTCTCTGCTTGTTTATCACGTCCCAGAACAAAGTGTCTGGATGAAAGAATAAAAAACAACTGTTGCTCTTCAACTTCTGACGTCAGAACTTACAGAAACAAATCGACTGTTTTATCCTGTCGTTAAACAGAAAAACACAGAAGTCACTGAAAAACTCCAAACCGACAATAAAATAAAGAAATACGGAAAATCAACAAAGAAAATTTGTTCTCTTTAAGTTTTGGTTCAACCGAATTATAAAAAATAAAATAAAATAAATAAACAAATGAAACAAACCTTGACCAAAAGAACAAGACTTTAATTTAACGTTTATAACAATCCTGTGATTTTTGGAACTCTGACGCCTCTGCACCTGTCCTCTGGTGTTATGGTCCTAGGACTATTGAGATGCGAGGTGTGATTTGTCAATTTACATACAGTAGGTGTGTGTGTGTCTTAGGATGTGTGTGTGTTATCTCAGGTATGTGTGTGCGTTAGCTTAGCCTTCAATTTACACAAGTACAGGGAGTCCCCGACTTACGAACGAGTTCCGGACCTAAGGACCGTTCGTAACCCGATTCTGACGTAAGTCGGAACCCATAGAACGTGCATTCGTAAGTCCGGATTTTCGTTCGTAAGTCGGAAAAAGATATGCTAGCGCTGCGCCAAACACCCGTTTTTCAACACAAACGTAAATACTGGTTCATAAACATGCACAGAACTTTGTTTACAAACGTTAGCTAACACACTTTCATCTAAAAACACATACCAGTGCTGTATTTAATGTACAACTGCTGTTCGTAGGTCCGTTTGTTAGTCCGAGTTGCCGTAGGTCGAGGACTCCCTGTATATGTGTGTGTGTCAGCTCAGCATTTATAACCTTACTCTCACAGTCTGCTCTTAGAATTGAGAAAGCCTTTTGGATGAAAGGCAAAACGTCTTCTGTTACAAATAAAGTCCAGTTGCTTCTGTATTGAACGCCTTTTTTGATTTTGTCATGTCCTGGACGACTGAGAATCTTCACCAGCATGGTCCTCGAGTGTTCTGGTCCTTAGGTGTTCTGGTCCTCAGGTGTTCTGGTCCTCTGGTGTTCTGGTCCTCAGGTGTTCTGGTCCTCAGGTGTTCTGGTCCTCAGGTGTTCTGGTCCTCAGGTGTTCTGGTCCTCAGGTGTTCTGGTCCTCAGGTGTTCTGGTCCTCAGGTGTTCTGGTCCTCAGGTGTTCTGGTCCTCAGGTGTTCTGGTCCTCAGGTGTTCTGGTCCTCAGGTGTTCTGGTCCTCAGGTGTTCTGGTCCTCAGGTGTTCTGGTCCTCAGGTGTTCTGGTCCTCAGGTGTTCTGGTCCTCAGGTGTTCTGGTCCTCAGGTGTTCTGGTCCTCAGGTGTTCTGGTCCTCAGGTGTTCTGGTCCTCAGGTGTTCTGGTCCTCAGGTGTTCTGGTCCTCAGGTGTTCTGGTCCTCAGGTGTTCTGGTCCTCAGGTGTTCTGGTCCTCAGGTGTTCTGGTCCTCAGGTGTTCTGGTCCTCAGGTGTTCTGGTCCTCAGGTGTTCTGGTCCTCAGGTGTTCTGGTCCTCAGGTGTTCTGGTCCTCAGGTGTTCTGGTCCTCAGGTGTTCTGGTCCTCAGGTGTTCTGGTCCTCAGGTGTTCTGGTCCTCAGGTGTTCTGGTCCTCAGGTGTTCTGGTCCTCAGGTGTTCTGGTCCTCAGGTGTTCTGGTCCTCAGGTGTTCTGGTCCTCAGGTGTTCTGGTCCTCAGGTGTTCTGGTCCTCAGGTGTTCTGGTCCTCAGGTGTTCTGGTCCTCAGGTGTTCTGGTCCTCAGGTGTTCTGGTCCTCAGGTGTTCTGGTCCTCAGGTGTTCTGGTCCTCAGGTGTTCTGGTCCTCAGGTGTTCTGGTCCTCAGGTGTTCTGGTCCTCAGGTGTTCTGGTCCTCAGGTGTTCTGGTCCTCAGGTGTTCTGGTCCTCAGGTGTTCTGGTCCTCAGGTGTTCTGGTCCTCAGGTGTTCTGGTCCTCAGGTGTTCTGGTCCTCAGGTGTTCTGGTCCTCAGGTGTTCTGGTCCTCAGGTGTTCTGGTCCTCAGGTGTTCTGGTCCTCAGGTGTTCTGGTCCTCAGGTGTTCTGGTCCTCAGGTGTTCTGGTCCTCAGGTGTTCTGGTCCTCAGGTGTTCTGGTCCTCAGGTGTTCTGGTCCTCAGGTGTTCTGGTCCTCAGGTGTTCTGGTCCTCAGGTGTTCTGGTCCTCAGGTGTTCTGGTCCTCAGGTGTTCTGGTCCTCAGGTGTTCTGGTCCTCAGGTGTTCTGGTCCTCAGGTGTTCTGGTCCTCAGGTGTTCTGGTCCTCAGGTGTTCTGGTCCTCAGGTGTTCTGGTCCTCAGGTGTTCTGGTCCTCAGGTGTTCTGGTCCTCAGGTGTTCTGGTCCTCAGGTGTTCTGGTCCTCAGGTGTTCTGGTCCTCAGGTGTTCTGGTCCTCAGGTGTTCTGGTCCTCAGGTGTTCTGGTCCTCAGGTGTTCTGGTCCTCAGGTGTTCTGGTCCTCAGGTGTTCTGGTCCTCAGGTGTTCTGGTCCTCAGGTGTTCTGGTCCTCAGGTGTTCTGGTCCTCAGGTGTTCTGGTCCTCAGGTGTTCTGGTCCTCAGGTGTTCTGGTCCTCAGGTGTTCTGGTCCTCAGGTGTTCTGGTCCTCAGGTGTTCTGGTCCTCAGGTGTTCTGGTCCTCAGGTGTTCTGGTCCTCAGGTGTTCTGGTCCTCAGGTGTTCTGGTCCTCAGGTGTTCTGGTCCTCAGGTGTTCTGGTCCTCAGGTGTTCTGGTCCTCAGGTGTTCTGGTCCTCAGGTGTTCTGGTCCTCAGGTGTTCTGGTCCTCAGGTGTTCTGGTCCTCAGGTGTTCTGGTCCTCAGGTGTTCTGGTCCTCAGGTGTTCTGGTCCTCAGGTGTTCTGGTCCTCAGGTGTTCTGGTCCTCAGGTGTTCTGGTCCTCAGGTGTTCTGGTCCTCAGGTGTTCTGGTCCTCAGGTGTTCTGGTCCTCAGGTGTTCTGGTCCTCAGGTGTTCTGGTCCTCAGGTGTTCTGGTCCTCAGGTGTTCTGGTCCTCAGGTGTTCTGGTCCTCAGGTGTTCTGGTCCTCAGGTGTTCTGGTCCTCAGGTGTTCTGGTCCTCAGGTGTTCTGGTCCTCAGGTGTTCTGGTCCTCAGGTGTTCTGGTCCTCAGGTGTTCTGGTCCTCAGGTGTTCTGGTCCTCAGGTGTTCTGGTCCTCAGGTGTTCTGGTCCTCAGGTGTTCTGGTCCTCAGGTGTTCTGGTCCTCAGGTGTTCTGGTCCTCAGGTGTTCTGGTCCTCAGGTGTTCTGGAGATGGAGACATTCTAATAGTCTTTACCTTCAACATGCTGTCAATCATTGTCTCTCTCAGCTCCTGAGACACTCTGTCCTCAGCTTCCATGTTCAGTGTGTTACACACCCTGAGACCAAACAGCCCTGTGACTACCTGTCAGGTAGACTGACTGATCGCAGACTGAAGACACCTGAGGTGCTGGTTACAGGACTCACCACAGTCCAACATGTCCCTTTGGACAGATTAGTTTCAGTCTTTTCTAGGAGAACCATCTTTTTTATTGATGCCAGTTTAAATTTTTTTTTATTGATGAACCAAAATGCACGTTTTCCAGTGGTTTTTTTTTTTAATTCCTTGATCTTCTGCACCTGTCTCTAAACTAATCACAGCAGGTGTTTCTTACTTCATCTCGTTAACATCTTGTATTTATACTCTGTCTTGTTGCTCCTTTGGTATTTGAGCATTAGCTACCGTAACTATTCACTTTCCTTCCACCACGTCCGTGATCTGGTCCGCTCTTCATCTTCATCAACATGTATGTTTTGCTGCACCAACAGCACATGTGTTTATTTCTATAGCTCCAAGTTCCGACAGAAGTCTGCTCAGGCCCTGTACAAAAACATTCACATCCATGAAACATTTTCATTTCACCTTCATGTAACAGGCATGAACACTGAGAACATTCTCATTTACAGTGGCAACAGGTCCTTGTAGGGTCAGAGCAAGGGAAACAATACATTTAGGCAAAATAATGAAATATAGAAGTTGGAAATCACAAATTACATTAACAACAAAAGACAATTAGTAAAAGTTATATATTTAAAGATGCCAGCAGATCCAAAAAACCAAAACATCTGTCTTGTCCGAGTTTAAACACAGAAAACTAAGGGTCATCCACGTATGTCTTTAAGACATGATTGTAACTGTTTGTATTCATTGGGTTTCATGGACAAATATAACTGAGTATCATCAGCATACAAACTGATGCCAGACTGGTATCCGAGCATTAGCTAACTACTCACTCTCCTTCCACTACGTCTGTGATCTGGTCCGCTCTTCATCTTCATCAACATGTATGTTTTGCTGCCCCGTACGTGTTTTTGATAGTATCTGATGCCAGATACCAGACTTGATTACTGTAATGCTTTGTATGTTGGTATTAATCAATCCTCCATCTCCCGTTTACAGCTTGTACAGAACTCTGCCGCCCGCTTTTTGACCAACACACGAAAATATGAACACATCACTCCTGTCCTGTCCTCTCTACACTGGCTCCCGGTTCAGTTCAGGATACAGTTCAAGCTGCTGCTGTTTGTTTTCAAAGCTCTGAATGGACTTGCACCTCTCTACATCTCAGAACTTTTGAAAGTCCATCAGCCCAGCAGAGCTTTACGATCTGCCAGTCAACACCTGCTGGAGGTGCCTCGCTCAAGGTACAAACAATGGGGAGACCGGTCCTTTTCTGTTGCCGGCCCAAAAGCCTGGAACAGCCTCCCCCTTGAGCTGCGTGCCACCTCTGATCTGACTCTGTTCAAAACCAGACTGAAGACCCACTTGTTCAAAAAAGCTTTCAGTGTGTAACTTTTATTACTTTGGTATTTTAGTATGTAGCTTTTTTTATTTCCATTGCCTCCTTTTATTGCTGTTACTTTTATTCTATTTTCACTGATTTATTGTACCGGTTTTTTATATTTTCTGTCCTGTTAAGCACCTTGGTCAATGCAAGGCATTGTAGGAAGGTGCTATACAAATAAAGTTTATTATTATTATCCATCCATCCATTTTCGTCCGCTTATCCGGGGTCGGGTCGCGGGGGTAGCAGCCTAAGTAGGGAGGCCCAGACTTCCCTCTCCCCAGCCACTTGGAGCAGCTCCTCTGGGGGAATCCCAAGGCGTTCCCAGGCCAGCCGAGAAACATAGTCCCTCCAGCGTGTCCTGGGTCTTCCTCTGGGTCTCCTCCCGGTGGGACATGCCCGGAACACCTCACCAGGGAGGCGTCCAGGAGGCATCCTAACCAGATGCCCGAGCCACCTCAACTGGCTCCTCTCGATGTGGAGAAGCAGCGGCTCTACTCCGAGTCCCTCCCGGATGACTGAGCTTCTCACCCTATCTCTAAGGGAGAGTCCAGACACCCTGCGGAGAAAACTCATTTCAGCCGCTTGTATCCGAGATCTTGTTCTTTCGGTCACAACCCAAAGCTCATGACCATAGATGAGGGTGGGAACGTAGATCGATCGGTAAATTGAGAGCTTTGCCTTTTGACTCAGCTCTCTCTTCACCACGACAGACCGGTACAGCGCCCGCTTCACTGCGGACGCTGCACCTATCCGCCTATCGATCTCACGCTCCAGTTTTCCCTCATTCGTGAACAAGACCCCGAGATACTTAAACTCCTCCACTTGGGGCAGGACCTCCTCCCCGACCCGGAGAGGGCATGCTACCCTTTTCCGGCTCAAGACCATGGCCTCGGATTTGGAGGAACTGATCCTCATCCCGGCCGCATCACACTCGGCTGCAAACCGCTCCAGTGAAAGCTGTAGATCACGATCTGATGAAGCCAATAGGACCACATCATCTGCAAAAAACAGAGAAGCGATTCTAAGGCCACCAAAACGGATCCTCTCAACACCTTGGCTGCGCCTAGAAATTCTGTCCATAAAAGTTATGAACAGAATCGGTGACAAAGGGCAACCTTGGCAGAGTCCAACTCTCACTGGAAACGAGCCTGACTTACTGCCGGCAATGCGGACCAAGCTCTGACACCGGTCGTACAGGGACCTAACAGCCCATATCAATGGGCCTGGTACCCCATACTCCCGGAGTACCCCCCACAGAACCCCCCGAGGGACGCGGTCGAATGCCTTTTCCAAGTCCACAAAGCACATGTAAACTGGTTGGGCAAACTCCCACGCACCCTCCAGGACCCTGCTGAGGGTGTAGAGCTGGTCCAGTGTTCCACGACCAGCACGAAAACCACACTGCTCCTCCTGAATCCGAGGTTCGACTATCCGACGGACCCTCCTCTCCAGAACCCCTGAATAGACCTTACCAGGGAGGCTTAAGAGTGTGATCCCCCTATAGTTGGAACACACCCTACGGTCCCCCTTTTTGAATAGGGGAACCACCACCCCAGTCTGCCAATCCAAGGGAACTGCCCCCGATGTCCACGCGATATTGCAGAGTCGCGTAAGCCAACACAACCCCACAACATCCAGAGCCCTAAGGAACTCAGGGCGAATCTCATCCACCCCTGGAGCCCTGCCACCGCGGAGCTTTTTAACCACCTCGGTGACCTCAGCACCAGAGATTGGAGAGCCCGACCCAAAGTCCCCAGGCTCCGCTTCCTCAGTGGAAGACGTGCCAGTAGGATTGAGGAGGTCTTCGAAGTATTCCGCCCACCGACTCACAACATCCCGAGTTGAGGTCAACAGCACGCCATCCCCACCATAAATGGTGTTGGTCGCGTACCGCTTTCCCCCCCTGAGACGCCGGATGGTGGACCAGAATCGCCTCGAAGCCGTACGGAAGTCATTCTCCATGGCCTCTCCGAACTCCTCCCACGCCCGAGTTTTTGCCTCAGCAACCACCCGAGCCGCATGCCGCTTGGACTGTCGGTACCTATCTGCTGCTTCCGGGGTCCCACAGGCCAAAAAGGCCCAATAGGACTCCTTCTTCAGCCTGACAGCATCCCTCACCGCCGGTGTCCACCACCGGGTTCGAGGGTTGCCACCACGACAGGCACCAACAACCTTGCGGCCACAACTCTGATAAGCTACCTCGACAATAGAGGCGCGGAACATGGCCCACTCGGACTCAATGTCCCCCGCCTCCCTCGGAACGTGTTCAAAGCTCTCCCGGAGGTGGGAGTTAAAGCTCCGTCTTACGGGAGACTCTGCCAGACGTTCCCAACAGACCCTCACAATACGTTTGGGTCTGCCAGGTCTGACCGGCATCCTCCCCCACCATCGGAGCCAACTCACCACCAGGTAGTGGTCAGTGGACAGCTCCGCCCCTCTCTTCACCCGAGTGTCCAGGACATGCGGCCGCAGATCAGATGAGACGACAACAAAGTCGATCATCGAACTGCGACCTAGGGTGTCCTGGTGCCAAGAGCACATATGTACACCCTTATGCTTGAACATGGTGTTCGTTATGGACAATCCATGACGAGCACAGAAGTCCAATAACAGAACACCACTCGGGTTCAGATCAGGGGGGCCGTTCCTCCCAACCACACCCCTCCAGGTCTCACTGTCATTGCCCACGTGAGCGTTGAAGTCCCCCAGTAGAACAAGGGAGTCCCCAGGAGGCGCACTCTCCAATACCCCCTCCAAGGACTCCAAAAAGGGTGGGTAATCTGCGCTGCCGTTTGGCGCATAGGCACAAACAACAGTCAGAGCCCATCCCCCCACACGTAGGCGAAGGGAGGCTACCCTCTCGTTCACCGGGGTGAACCCCAACGTACAGGCACCAAGATGGGGGGCAACAAGTATGCCCACTCCTGCTCGGCGCCTCTCACCAGGGGCAACTCCAGAGTGGAAGAGTGTCCAACCCCTCTCAAGGAAACTGGTTCCAGAGCCAGAGCCATGCGTTGAGGTGAGTCCGACTATTTCTAGTCGGAACCTCTCAACCTCACACACTAGCTCAGGCTCCTTCCCCACCAGAGAGGTGACATTCCATGTCCCAATGGCCAGCTTCTGTAGCCGAGGATCAGACCGCCAGGGTCCCCACCCTCGGCCACCACCCATCCCACATTGTACCCGACCCCTTTGGCCCCTCCCATAGGTGGTGAGCCCATGGGAAGGGCTGTTCTTATTATAACAATGAAAATTTACCCCATGTTGTTTAATAATTTTACCTAATGGAAGCATATTGTGAGATTCTCAGTTTTTCCACCTTGTCCCATCCAGACCCCCCCACCGAGAGTTCATAGTGGAGGTAGATGCATTGGACACAGGAGTGCTGTGCTCTCCCAAAGATCTCCAGAGGATGGTAAGATGCACCCTTGTGTTTTGTTCTCTCTGTGACTGTCTCCTGCCGAAAGAAACAATGATTCCATCATTCAATATACTTTATTGATCCCTAAGGGGAAATTTCATTTCAGTACATTCTGCCAAGACAGCATACCGGTACATTGGGGTGGGGGGCAAGAAAGGGCTGCAGCCGCAGGGAGCAGCATGACCTTTCACACAGAGATGAGAAAAGAAAAACATGAGTAAAGAAAGGTAAAAAAAAAAAAGTTCTCTCACACTGAATCCTTGGACACAAGGCACACATGAAGAAGCGAAAAAAAATCTACCTCAGCACAAAAAAAGAGCAACATGGATAGACATACACATTTAGACTGGTTAATCCCATTGAGCCTCGGGGACTCATTTACAAGAGAGTCCTGATGCATCTGGAGTGGGTAGGGGTGGGGGGTCCCAGCACAGCCACCAGGTGAGCGACACAACCCTTTGGCATCTTTGCATCTAATAAGCAGCTGCACCAGGAAGGCAACAAGGAGAGCCAGTGAAAGCATGATGAGGGGGTTGCCCACGGACACTCCAGGAAGTACCAAAGTTTTGAATACAGTGTCTAACATTCAACCTTTATTTCTACAAGCTAATCTCATTGAGCGACTCATTTACAAGCGAGCCATGCTCCAGACCAAACATACCTAATAGTATACAGTATACCATACCATAGTCATACCTCCCAAGCTCAGGCTCCTCCCCCACAAGAGAGGTTATGTTCCATGTCCGAAATCAAAAAAAGGCATTCAATACAAGATCAACTGGACTTTATTTGTTTTATTTAGACTTTATTTAGTTGATCTAGTATTGAACGCCTTTTTTTTATTTTATCATGTCCTGGACGACTGAGAATCTGCACCAGCATATTCCATGTCCGAAGAGCCAACTTTGGAAAGCCTGGGTCAGAGCGTCAAAGCCCCATGGTGTCATGCACTGGACCCATATGGCTCCTCCTGTAGGTGGCCCACGGGAAGGCAAACCCATGTAACGGACAGAGCCCCATGAGTAGAAGCCTGGTTGTCAGGTGCTCGCCAATGAGCCACTCCCAGGCTTGGCTCCAGGGTGGGGCCCTGGTAACCCACGTCCGGGGGATGGACATCGAGGTCCTCGTTCTCTGTCCATGAAAGGGTTCTGAATCACTCTTAGCCTGGCCTGTCCTTAGGCCTCTCTGGGTGGTTTACATGTTCTCCCTGGAAGAACATGACACTTTTCAGGAATCCCACGGGTCACGTGACTCCTGCAGGATGAGTCAACTATCAGAGGCAGACTTCTGAATGATGGCACAGTGTCTAACAGAGGCTCCCTTCTGCAGATGTCCTTGGTGAGGGGAGGGGGTGGGGAGTGGATCAGAGTGTCTTGTTATGTCTTGTTATGATGTGGGCTACTGTGAACAGTTGGCTATGAAAATGGGCCTGGAGGAATGGAGACACTGTCTGGAGGGAGCAGAACAGCCCTTTATCATTTGGATGGACGACAAGAATTTAGCCTACATTGAGGGGGCCAAGAGACTCGATGCCCGTCAGGCTTGCTGGTCGTTGTTTTTTTGCCTGTTTCAATTTCTCCGTCACGTATATTCCTGCCTCTCATAGTAGGCTACTAAACCTGATGCCCTGTCCTGCCAGTTCTCTTCATCTGAGGAACCCGAGTCACCTGAAAGTAACCTTCCACAATCCTGTACAGTGGCAGTCATGACTTGGGCCATTGAAAAAGAGATCCTCGATGCTCAAACGAGAGAATCAGATCCTGGCACTGACCCTCCGGGAAGACTCTTTATCCCAGCAACAGTGACATGTAAGGTTCTTCACTCCTTTCACTTTGCTAAATTTGCTTGTCACCCAGACAGTAAGCACATGCTCCTGCTCACCAAGAGACATTTCTGGTGGCCCAACATTGATAAAGACATCAAGGAGTACATGGCAGCCTGCTCCACCTGCGCCTGTAACAACAACCAACCCCCGGCAGGCCTACTTCTCCCTCGACCTTCTCCTGGACCCCCGTGGTCGAACACTGCACTGGACTTCCGGTTCCGGCTTGCTTGGGAGCGGTTGCTTATAAATACACTTTGCTCGACTCTGAGACAAATTAACAACTTTAAACACTTTATACAATTCACACTTACTATAAACTGTTTTTTTCCTGTTCTTTAAACTGTTTGCTAATTTCACATGCTGTTCGTTTGTTGGTTTTACGCTTTATTTTAGGTGTTTTTTTTAGTTACGTGTCCTCTGGGTGTGTTCACATGTCCTCTGGATGTGTTTACATGTCCTCTGGGTGTGTTCACATGTCCTCTGGGTGTGTTCACATGTCCTCTGGGTGTGTTCACATGTCCTCTGGGTGTGTTCACATGTCCTCTGGGTGTGTTTATATGTCCTCTGGGTGTGTTTACATGTCCTCTGGGTGTGTTCACATGTCCTCTGGGTGTGTTCACATGTCCTCTGGGTGTGTTTACATGTCCTCTGGGTGTGTTTACATGTCCTCTGGGTGTGTTCACATGTCCTCTGGGTGTGTTTACATGTCCTCTGGGTGTGTTTACATGTCCTCTGGGTGTGTTTATATGTCCTCTGGGTGTGTTTACATGTCCTCTGGGTGTGTTTACATGTCCTCTGGGTGTGTTTACATGTCCTCTGGGTGTGTTTACATGTCCTCTGGGTGTGTTTACATGTCCTCTGGGTGTGTTTACATGTCCTCTGGGTGTGTTTACATGTCCTCTGGGTGTGTTTATATGTCCTCTGGGTGTGTTTACATGTCCTCTGGGTGTGTTTACATGTCCTCTGGGTGTGTTTACATGTCCTCTGGGTGTGTTTACATGTCCTCTGGGTGTGTTTACATGTCCTCTGGGTGTGTTTATATGTCCTCTGGGTGTGTTTACATGTCCTCTGGGTGTGTTTACATGTCCTCTGGGTGTGTTTATATGTCCTCTGGGTGTGTTTACATGTCCTCTGGGTGTGTTTACATGTCCTCTGGGTGTGTTTACATGTCCTCTGGGTGTGTTTATATGTCCTCTGGGTGTGTTTATATGTCCTCTGGGTGTGTTTACATGTCCTCTGGGTGTGTTTATATGTCCTCTGGGTGTGTTTACATGTCCTCTGGGTGTGTTTACATGTCCTCTGGGTGTGTTTATATGTCCTCTGGGTGTGTTCACATGTCCTCTGGGTGTGTTTACATGTCCTCTGGGTGTGTTTACATGTCCTCTGGGTGTGTTTACATGTCCTCTGGGTGTGTTTACATGTCCTCTGGGTGTGTTTACATGTCCTCTGGGTGTGTTTACATGTCCTCTGGGTGTGTTTACATGTCCTCTGGGTGTGTTTACATGTCCTCTGGGTGTGTTTACATGTCCTCTGGGTGTGTTTACATGTCCTCTGGGTGTGTTTACATGTCCTCTGGGTGTGTTTACATGTCCTCTGGGTGTGTTTACATGTCCTCTGGGTGTGTTCACATGTCCTCTGGGTGTGTTTACATGTCCTCTGGGTGTGTTTACATGTCCTCTGGGTGTGTTTACATGTCCTCTGGGTGTGTTTACATGTCCTCTGGGTGTGTTTACATGTCCTCTGGGTGTGTTTACATGTCCTCTGGGTGTGTTTACATGTCCTCTGGGTGTGTTTACATGTCCTCTGGGTGTGTTTACATGTCCTCTGGGTGTGTTTACATGTCCTCTGGGTGTGTTTACATGTCCTCTGGGTGTGTTTATATGTCCTCTGGGTGTGTTTACATGTCCTCTGGGTGTGTTTACATGTCCTCTGGGTGTGTTTACATGTCCTCTGGGTGTGTTTACATGTCCTCTGGGTGTGTTTACATGTCCTCTGGGTGTGTTTACATGTCCTCTGGGTGTGTTTACATGTCCTCTGGGTGTGTTTACATGTCCTCTGGGTGTGTTTACATGTCCTCTGGGTGTGTTTACATGTCCTCTGGGTGTGTTTACATGTCCTCTGGGTGTGTTCACATGTCCTCTGGGTGTGTTTACATGTCCTCTGGGTGTGTTTACATGTCCTCTGGGTGTGTTTACATGTCCTCTGGGTGTGTTTACATGTCCTCTGGGTGTGTTTACATGTCCTCTGGGTGTGTTTACATGTCCTCTGGGTGTGTTTACATGTCCTCTGGGTGTGTTTACATGTCCTCTGGGTGTGTTTACATGTCCTCTGGGTGTGTTTACATGTCCTCTGGGTGTGTTTACATGTCCTCTGGGTGTGTTTACATGTCCTCTGGGTGTGTTTACATGTCCTCTGGGTGTGTTTATATGTCCTCTGGGTGTGTTTATATGTCCTCTGGGTGTGTTTACATGTCCTCTGGGTGTGTTTATGTCCTCTGGGTGTGTTTACATGTCCTCTGGGTGTGTTTATATGTCCTCTGGGTGTGTTTACATGTCCTCTGGGTGTGTTTATATGTCCTCTGGGTGTGTTTACATGTCCTCTGGGTGTGTTTATATGTCCTCTGGGTGTGTTTACATGTCCTCTGGGTGTGTTTACATGTCCTCTGGGTGTGTTTATATGTCCTCTGGGTGTGTTTACATGTCCTCTGGGTGTGTTTACATGTCCTCTGGGTGTGTTTACATGTCCTCTGGGTGTGTTTATATGTCCTCTGGGTGTGTTTACATGTCCTCTGGGTGTGTTTATATGTCCTCTGGGTGTGTTTACATGTCCTCTGGGTGTGTTTACATGTCCTCTGGGTGTGTTTATATGTCCTCTGGGTGTGTTTACATGTCCTCTGGGTGTGTTTACATGTCCTCTGGGTGTGTTTATATGTCCTCTGGGTGTGTTTACATGTCCTCTGGGTGTGTTTACATGTCCTCTGGGTGTGTTTACATGTCCTCTGGGTGTGTTCACATGTCCTCTGGGTGTGTTTACATGTCCTCTGGGTGTGTTTATATGTCCTCTGGGTGTGTTTACATGTCCTCTGGGTGTGTTTACATGTCCTCTGGGTGTGTTTACATGTCCTCTGGGTGTGTTTACATGTCCTCTGGGTGTGTTTACATGTCCTCTGGGTGTGTTCACATGTCCTCTGGGTGTGTTTACATGTCCTCTGGGTGTGTTTACATGTCCTCTGGGTGTGTTTATATGTCCTCTGGGTGTGTTTATATGTCCTCTGGGTGTGTTTACATGTCCTCTGGGTGTGTTTATATGTCCTCTGGGTGTGTTTATATGTCCTCTGGGTGTGTTTACATGTCCTCTGGGTGTGTTTACATGTCCTCTGGGTGTGTTTACATGTCCTCTGGGTGTGTTTACATGTCCTCTGGGTGTGTTTATATGTCCTCTGGGTGTGTTTACATGTCCTCTGGGTGTGTTTACATGTCCTCTGGGTGTGTTTATGTCCTCTGGGTGTGTTCACATGTCCTCTGGGTGTGTTTATATGTCCTCTGGGTGTGTTTATATGTCCTCTGGGTGTGTTTATATGTCCTCTGGGTGTGTTCACATGTCCTCTGGATGTGTTTACATGTCCTCTGGGTGTGTTCACATGTCCTCTGGGTGTGTTTACATGTCCTCAAGGTTGTTCACATGTCTTCCGGGTGTTTTATGATTTTGTATTCAAGGATTCAACATTCCTTATTTGTCACTCACACCACATGTACAAGTACTACATGTGGTGGAACAAAGTTGTGAACACAGGGTCCCAGTTGGACCACAGTGTCGGAACTGGCCTCTTTTGGGAAACGTCTTCATGTGGAAAGTGGTGAGAAGTCATTTCCATGATGAGATGTTCTGATGAAAGTCCTGAATGCTGAAGGATGATGAGGCTGAAAATCAGAGAG
>JBBPBX010055061.1:0-23236 GCA_038048925.1 Garcialebias charrua | reverse complement strand
TGGGTATACTATTCCTAAGCTTTTCTAGTGGGTATACTCCGTATCCCGCGTCACATAGACTACACCACTGGATGAAAGTGATGACGCTGAGCTTTACAACTTCTGGCCTAACAGACACACAGCAGCTAAAGGAGACTGCTTCTTCTGACACCCCCTGGCCCATAAAGCTGACTCGACAAGTAATCACAAACCAAAATAGACTTCCAAAGAAATGTTTGACATTACAGGAAAAATGAAGTTCGCGGTAAAACTACAAGGATCCGGTCTCTGTTAAATAAACTTTATTACCTAATGTCCATCCATCCATTATCTTTACCCGCTTGTTCCTTTTCCAATCAGTCTACCATGCATATTTTTGGAATGTGGGAGGAAACTGGAGTACCTGCATGGAGAAAACCCATGCAGCACGGAGAGAACATGCAAACTCCACCCAGAAAGGTCCCGGGCGGGGATTTGAACCAGGGCAACCTGCTCGCTGAGAGGCAGCTCTACTTACTGCAGCACTGTGCTGCCCGATTACCGAATGTAATTTTGTGATTTGAATGTATTTGTGTTATGGCACAGAGTTAGATCTGGAGTTTGTCCCAGGTACGTTTGGTATTTTGCTGATTTAAAGCTCATGCGCTGATCTGATCTCAGTCATTCAGCCAAAGGGGTGTGAACAGATGTCAACACATTAGTGTTGAGCAATAAAAGCTCTTCCCTCCTTCCACACTTCAATTACACACTTCAATTAATCATTCAAGTCAATAGCTCAAGCTAAAAATAAATATACTAAAAATAAATTTCAACATGTTTACAAAAGAAGGAGTTACCTTATACAAAAAGTTATTTCTACTCAGTACTTCATCAGAGCTTCACATGAACAATACATTTTAACAAAACCCTTAAGAAGTACCGTAATTTCTGGACTATTGAGCACACCTGAATATAAGCCACGCCCACACATTTTATGAATAAATAAATAAACTTGTGTAAATTATAAAATAAAATAAATTACTGTGCTTAAATAATAGGCTGCAGGTGTCCATGTTGTAACATAAGATATTTACATGGAAAGATTTTAATTTTTTACTTTTAATTAAATGCGTACTGGTAAGACACAAATAATATGTAGAGTAAATGGTTATTTTATTTTTTTCTGAATAGTGCCTGTAACATAGCTAGTTAAAAACAAATCCAGTAGCCTACCAGGAAGACATTGATCGCTATCTTCACTTTCTTCCTGCGTACTGTGTCGAAGGATGGAGGACAGCTTGTGCTGTCCACATTAATGCACGATTCAAACGTGAAGTCCACCACCCACTGTGACCTGTTCGGTAATTTCATTGGTCAGAATTTTTTTTAACCTTTATTTATACAGGTGGTCTCATTGAGTCACGAGGACCCCCCACCAACAGAAACAAGTTTTTGGCAGCTATGTGAGCACCCAGGAGTGACAAGGCTAAATGTTTTTGCAGCATGAATAATAATAATAATAATAATAATGTCACATTTTTGTCATCTGTGTATGTTTCCATACAAGACGGAATTTGACTCTGCATTTAACCCAATCACCACCAGGTGGGGCAGTGGGCAGCTATAGAAAGTGCGCCGGGGAGCAATTGGGATGAGATGTGCTGCTCAAACACACCACCGTGACTGGGGTTCGAACCTGGGTCCTTCGGGTCCCAAGTCGGTTCCCCTGCCACTACACCATCTTGGCCCCTCAAGTTAGCGCGTCAAAAATAACCACAACATTGTATAAACCGTGGTGTTCAAAGTGTGTGAAAAAAGTAGTGGCTTATAGTCTGGAAATTACGGTAATCATTGGATGTAGATTTGTTCAACAAATGTTTAACTTTTAGACTCAGTGTTCCTCATAATGTCCAAAAAGTTCAGGATAAATTATTTATACATTAAGGGTTAGCCTTTCAAAACTATCCTATGTTTTTAAATGTATTCATGTATATTTTATTATTGGTCTTTATCTGTAATGTTTGCTTTAGTTTTGTTGACAAGTCAACAAAACGATAAAATCTCTCTTGACCTCAGTTTATTTGACGCAATAGAGATTTTTCTCTGCATTAGGGTCGTTAATGTTCATCAGCCTCGTCTAGTCATTGAAGTAACATAATATCTGAAGTTTGCTGTAGGTGAACAACTGCTACACAAACACAAGCATGTATTTTGTGATTACTGGAGTTATGAGATGGGAAGATGACATCATCATTTTCAAAAGGCTGCATTCAGGCTGTCCACACAAAAACACGTTTCAAAAGTCACTACCATACCATACCATTTTATTTATAGAGCACTTAAAACAGCGACAAGGCCAACCAAAACAAACAGGCAGCACACACAATGAAGTAAAAAACAGAATACAGGGTATAGACATAAAAACTTTGCAGATAATAAATATAACGACCAAACACAGATCATCTGGTGTTGAAAGCAACAAAATAGTAGTGGGTCTTTAATCGGGATTTGAAAACTGAGAGGGAGGGGGCCTGTCTGATGAGCAGAGGTAACTCGTTCCAAAGTCTTGGGCCTGCTAAAGAGAAGGCCCAGTCACCTCTGCGTTTAAGACAAGTTCCTGGAACTGTTAAAAGTACCTGGTCTGCTGACCTCAGAGAACGTGGTGGGACATACGGATTTGTGACTTTTTGTTTTTCTGACAGGGCTAGAGCAGAAAGGTTGATGCAGTGGGTCGTGATTGTGTCGTTGGGAGGGAACAACATGGCTTCAGATTTATTTTCATTGAAACTTAAGAAATTTAAAGCCATCCAGTCCCTGATGTCAGTCAGGCAGTCGAGCAGAGGTTGAATAGAGCATGTACCATTGTGTCTTAGGGGGAAGTAAATTTGACAGTCATCGGCGTAGAAGTGAAAAGGTATGTTGTGTTTCCGTAAAATAGCACCAAGTGAGAGCAGGTATAAAGAGAATAGGAGGACCCAGGATGGACCCTTGCGGAACCCCCCATTTAAGTGCTGCCACTGCAGAACTAAAATATTTGATGGAAACACAAAAGGATCTGTCAGTGAGGTAGGATCTGAACAAATTAATAATAATAATAATAATAATAATAATAATAATAATAATAATAATAATAATAATAATAATAATAATAATAATAATAATAATAATAATAATGTCACATTTTTGTCATCTGTGTATGTTTCCATACAAGACGAAATTTGACTCTGCATTTAACCCAATCACCACCAGGTGGGGCAGTGGGCAGCTATAGAACGTGCGCCGGGGAGCAATTGGGATGAGATGTGCTGCTCAAACACACCACAAGTTATGCCGTGACTGGGGTTCGAACCTGGGTCCTTGGCTCCCAAGTCGGTTCCCCTGCCACTACACCATCTTGGCCCCCAGACCTGTGATGCCCACCAACTAAACCAACCTAGCCAGTAGTTAGAGGCTCCGAAAATCCTGTTTTCATGTGGATGCGAAGCTGAAACTATTAGAAAATTAAACTCACAAAACAGTTTTCCCATGTGAATGAGGTTTTTAGTTAGATCTACATATATCGGGTTATAATCTGGTGTAATAGTGGCATTATAAGGGTGTTCCAATACTAGCTGTTTTTCAGTACAAGTACAAGCACTTCAGGTTTGCGGAAATGACGTCACGAGGTATAAAAGTATCAGTCTGATGCATTGGGGTGTTTTTATGAGTATAAGTACTTTGGGCTAGTATCGGGACACCACTAGAAGCTGGTATGAATTACATCAAGGAATTTTACTTTCATTAAAGTATTTAGCGCTGAGTTAATTATGAGCATCGTCATTAGGAAGTTTTGTGATTTTTGCAGTTTTCTTTGTTTTATCGTGAACATCATCATGATGTACTTATGTATAAACTGAAACATGAAGACTGAACCCGTCAAATTTCCTCGTTACGTTTTGCCAGAGAACAACATTGTTGCATGTTCACATTATTGTTGCAGCTTTGACAATGTGTCGTTCCATATTTCATGCAAAACGATCACTCTGACAAATCAAAAGCATGCAAACCAACAAGACAGAAGTCCGTGGGGCGAGCTCGCACCACGTTTTATTCATTTGCGAGTTTCCAAAGACTTCTGACACTCATGCGCTGGAATGGAAAGCAAATGTGCCTGTGTGCCGAGAAGTGAAGCCAAATAAAATCCAAGCTGTACAAATTGACCCACTTCAACAATTGCTAACCTTTTGTGCTAAAAGTTCAACCCCACTGCAACCTTCTTTGTCTAAACAAATAAGACTAATTGGTATTTGAATAACAGCATGATAGTGTCAGCAGAGGACTGTTGCACTTTCTAGTCTTTGTTACTTTTACATCATTGTAGTCAGCATCTACAGAATCAATTAAAAGTGGTTCCTTTTGGGGGGAAAACAAAAGACTTCACATAATTCCCTTGGAAAGTGAGAACATAAGAAAAAGCACTTTATGCAGAAAATCCGGTGGCTATTTGGTTTAAAAGTGATGTGAGGCAAAAACAGCATCAAAGTTGGAGGCGCAACCAAACAAACGGTCGATGGTTTGTTTGCAGGCCTCTCAACGAGCAGCTCATTACTCCGCATGTTCAGCTTCATGTAATCCGAGAGCCTGATTGATTATAGACCAGAATCAATATCATTGAACATGCATGCCCGGATGTTATTTTGTTCTGAGAGCATGCACGTCAAATCAAAACTCCTCTACGTAGTCACGCAAAACAAAGCAAACAAAACTCCTAATACTGTACTCTACTCGTCTCCACAAATACAGTCCAACACGTGTGTCTTCTTGTTTGGAGAATCGTTGGTGACTGCTGGGTGTGAAAGCACCTAAACATTGTGTACGTTGTAGGACAGGAAATAAAACAGACCCCGACCCGAGTCGGCCACCTAAACATGCAAAAGTATCCAACATGCATGAGAGAGCGCTCTCAGGAAACCAGAATGAAAGTTGAAGAGCCAGAGGAACGGAGGCAGGGGAAGGTCTCTGCTTATTGTCAGGGACCCTTGTGTCTTTGGTGTAATAAACTGCAGTGTTGCATTGCAAACACACACACACACCCCCACACACACACAAACTGTGTCTCAATCTGCACACAAACTCCTGAGCATGATTTCTACATCTTCAGATCACGTTTCAGTTCTTTCATAACACCAGGCTGGTGGCCTGATATCTCTGGAAACCAAACTGGGACACACAAATCAGGAAAGTTTGGACGTGTGTCCGATGGGTCGGTACGCCGTATACCGTATGTGCAGAAACAAAGACTTTGACTTGTGCATGGCGACACAATGCATAACGATGAAACTGGTTCGCGTCAAAATATGTAATCTAATGTTAACAAAAGATATTGCAAGAGTTTTGCACCGTCCCACTGGCCAGCAGGTCAAACTCCACCAGCGGCTCACTGTTTGACTGCAGCGCTGCTCCAGAGAGTCGGTGAAAATAAAATTAACATGCAGTCACAGCTGGGTGACTCCGTGAAACTGCTTCTTTTTTTTTTGTTGGGGTTGACTTACAACAACAACAATGTTCCTTATCAGAGAATTTATATTCACAAATATATTTGTAAGTGTTTGAACCTGTTAAAATTTTTAAGATTCTTAAACCAAATCCGGCAGGTTGTAGAACAACCGCAGCTTGAACGTATATTTAACAGACGAATCGGTGCAAATGACAAATAACCGTTAATTCAGCTTATTGTATTTTCCGCCTGATTGGTCGCACCGTTATATAGATCGCTTTGTCCAATTATTGGCAATAAATTGGAAAAATCCATAAACGAGTCGCACCTTTATTTAGGTTGCATCTATTATGCGTCACCGCTACGCGATGCGTCAGCGCCTCATTTGCCCTGCTGAAAATGGTGGCCACAGAAGCGAGCGAGCACGAAAGGACTTTACAAGATTTACACGGTAAAAACAATTATTTGTTTGCTAAAAATTATAGCTGACCTTATAGCACAAGGGTTCCTGAGCTTAACCGTTCCTTAATAAATTCATGAAATGGTCAAATCTGCTGGATTTAAATAGTTTCGCTTTGACGTCTTCCAAACGGTCGCGTGCACTGCGAAAATAAGTTAAAAATAAATTGAACTCTATCTCAAACAACTCCAACAGCTAAAAGTTTGTAAATGAACACCAAATAATTACTTTCTGTAAGTTTAAAGAAAATCTGCGGTGTGCTTATGAGCTATTTAGACAAATACAGTAGTAGCAGGAAAATAACCGAAGCTAACGCGAAACGTTTACGTCTATCCACCTTATTCTTGGGCTCGTCACTGTAGAAACGAATGTGCATTGTACTTCCTGTCCGACACCGGAAGTGCCTGTATTCCATAGGCGGAGTATGGATCGCGGGTGTTTTTGAAAGTTATTTTCATTCATTTTATCGGAGCAAACACAGCTTTTGTTTAAACGGAACGTTTACTGAAATGTCCTACCGGGGTTCAGGTACCTGCTGTGCTGTTCGCGGCTGCACCAACAACCGGACCAAGCTAAATCTTTGGCTAAAACAACAGTGTTTTCAACACGGACCCAAAACAAAGAAAGAGTGTTCCTGCATCCTTCTCTATGGCTGTGTCTGCGCGATCAGGTAACATCTGTAATTTCTTTTTATTCAGGGAGGGTTTATTAATGAGAGTTTTGGATGATTTACTGTCTTAAAATGATATATGTCAGGCGCGACCAGTGTTACAGAACACCGTGACTTTTAGCCGAGATAGCTGCTAATAAACCTTAGCCGAGAGGCCGGAGCAAACGCGTTCGCTATTTATGTAGTTTTAAATTATGTCTGCGCGATCAGGTAACATCTTTTTATTCGGGGAGGGTTTATTAATGAGAGTTTTGGAAGATTTACTGTCTTAAAACGATAGATCTCAGACGCGACCGTGACTTTTAGCCGAGATTAGCTGCTAATAAACCTTAGCCGAGAGGCCGGAGCAAACGCGTTCGCTATTTATGTAGTTTTAAATTATGTCTGCGCGATCAGGTAACATCTTTTTATTCGGGGAGGGTTTATTAATGAGAGTTTTGGAAGATTTACTGTCTTAAAACGATAGATCTCAGACGCGACCGTGACTTTTAGCCGAGATAGCTGCTAATAAACCTTAGCCGAGAGGCCGGAGCAAACGCGTTCGCTATTTATGTAGTTTTAAATTATGTCTGCGCGATCAGGTAACATCTGTAATTTCTTTTTATTTGTCCCTCCTCTTTTAACAAAACGAGTGGTGTTCCCACATTTTTAATGAACTAAAACAACAAAGTTTGGACTGTCTTCAACTGTATTACTCGCATGTAAACAAACGGTGTTTCCGGTCAACCGGAAATCGTGTGCACATTTCGCGCAAAGCGTCATGGGACGTAGGAATAAGGTGGATAAAACATCTATTTTTTTAATCTAAAACACATCTCATAAAGCTAGTCAGTTGTAAATGTCCATACAGTGATTACTTTGTGTAAGTTTGATAAAAATCCGTCCTGTGGTTCTTAACTTATCTTGCTAACAAACACAGATAAATAGTACCCGTTGCTAACAAACACAGCTAACAGTAGTTACCTCCAGAGCAGGAGGCCGGGCAGTGACAGAGTCAGTCCGACCAGAGGCTGCCGCCTTCGGACACATGAGGTGGGAACGGTCGGTGTACCCTAGCAGACAAAAGTGGTACTGCACAATTTTTTACCAAAATGAAAAACGGTCATATCCGAGCCAAAAATTGGTCTAAAAATATGGGCAAAATAGTCTCACCTCTATATAGGTTGCAGGGCATGCAAATTAGGCAAAAAACTGTGACCTATAGTCCGGAAATATGGTTATGTCTTCGACTCATTTCAGGGATTTTGCTCAGTGGACTCTTGAGCGTCTCACAAGATTTAATTCATTTAACTTAACGCACTCCAGAGATTTAAAGCAGATCCTGTGTGGTCTGGTAAATTCATCGGGGATGACTCACAGCTACTACCACAGCAGATGTAACTCAATATCTGTGGAATGAAATGATTTATAGTCGTGCAAGTGTTTGCTGTGGTGGCCATTTTAAAATGGACTGACTCTAAAAGTTAATTAGCTGTAGAGGTACATCCAGTGATTACTTTCTGGGAGTTTAATTAAACTCCGCCCACTGATTAATGCAGGGCTATTCAACTGGTGGCCCGGGGGCCAAATCAGGCCCACGGATGAACTCAGTTCGGCCCACCAATGGGTTCACTAGATTAAACCATAAAACAAACTTATAATGACAATAGCTGCAGGATGTTCGGATCCTGAGCAGTTTATAGTTGAATAGCTCTGACTTAAAGGGATGAACTGCTGAAATGACAAACATAAAAATATTATCATCCACTTTTCAACTTTGTGGATAATAAAATGCATATTTGCTGTTTACTTCAAGCCTATTTTTTAGATAAGAAACAAACTTGCATCTCTTGACTTTAATTTTATCAACTAGCACCATTATCATAAGTGACTAGACATTCAGTCAGTGTATTTAGAGAGTTCATGTTTTTAATAAAAAAAAAAAAAAGAATAAAAACTTTTTATTCTTATTTTTTTACTGCTTAGTTTGCTCAAAGTGAGCTGTGAATCTTTCATTTAACCTTTATTTATACAGGTTAGTCTGAGTCACGAGAACTCATTTACAAGAGAGACCTGTTTGAATGAGGTACACACAGCAAGAAGCATATAAAAAGTAAATAAAAGAAGTTATATAAAACAAAATAAATAATCTATATTATAAAATGGTGTAAAACACTAAAAACAGGAACATTTCTGCATTTTTATTTAAAATCCCTTCAGAACTCCTGATGTGTTAAACGGATTCCACCAAAATAAAAAACAAAAACTAAATAAACCAGTTACCATATTTTCCTGTGTATAAGTTGCAGGGTTTTTTTTGTGCCAGTTTTGCGACTTATATGCCGAAGCATATTTTTCCATATTCATAATGCAATTTTTGACTTGACACTTTAAATGTTCATTCATACTGACATGAACCAGAGTAAACATTACCATTTGCAGCCGCTAGAGGCATGAGAGGGCCCTCTAGGCTTTTGACAACTACCGGTAGGTGTTTACGTTGTTCCTTTACTGCTACCCCCGCCAAACATTGACCGCTAAAGTGCATTTATAAAGGAAAAAGTTGAACTGAGACACACTTTGTCGAGCAAATAAATAATTGTTTTTAAGTGTTAATCTTGTTAAATTTTAAAGAACTGCAACAGCAAGTCCTCTCGTGGCCGCCAACTGATTTTTGGCACAACACCAGCCCATATTTCCCAGGGGTCAGCGGTGACGAATAAATGTGACTTCTATGCTGAAGCGACTTACATATGTTTTTTGCCCCACTTCCCTCAGGACGGAGGTTGAGGAGCATCAAATGTAGAACCACTAGACTGAGGAACAGCTTCTACCCTGAGGCTGTTAGACTCATGAATAAATAAATAATAAGAATAAACACTGCAAAATATCACATCATGCTGATGCTGATCTGTTTTCTTGTTGCTGTGTTCATCTGTGACCATCTGCTCATACAGACTCATGTTCGTGCTGCTGTTTATAATGATGTTTTTCTATTACATTAGGGCTTAGTGTATTACTAGTTGATGTTTTTTCTTAGTTAATCCTAGATGTTATTACTGTTTTTCTCTTGCATTTGTTGTTGGATGTAACTGGGACCCTGTGTACATAATCTCATTTTCATCACATGTACCACATGCGGTGCAAATGACAATAAAGACTCTCTGACTCTTTTTCCTCTTCATGATGGTCTTTTTGACTGATGCGACGTATACACTGGAAAATACGGTATATTTAACATTATATTTAGCTAGTTTCCTGATGGTGAATGTGTTGAAAGTCTTTGTATATCTTTCAAAGTCATTTTTCCTCTGGATCATTTATGCTTTAATTCAGTGTTATTGTTATAAAAGTGTTTAAAAGTGAATAATTTTAATTAAACTGATTTGTTTTATTTTTTCTTTGCCACCTATTTTCACCTGAACTCCCTAAAACTAGGGATGTGCCGATCAGGTTTTATGAAACCGATCACGATACCGATCACCTATGTGTGACGATCACAGATACCGATCACAAATGCCGATCGCTTATATGTGTGCCGATCACATATACCGATCACCGATCACCGATCAGATGGATTGCCTGTAACTTATGAGTGCTGCTTCTGGCTACAAGATCTGAAAACTTTTCAGATCTTGTAGCCAGAAGCAGCACTCATGTTCTTTTCAGAACCATAAAATCACCATAATTCAGACAAAAACATATTTTTACTCATTTATTTCAGAGAACAAAGTAAATAAAAGTAATTATCAACTGCATTATCAAAGAAAAATGTTTACCTTACTAACTTTCAATAAAAAAAAAAGGTTTTTTATTGTTTTAAAAAAAAAACACATCTATTACTTCATATAAAAAACTAAAATACCCCATTTGCTACTTAAAGCTGCACTGTTGGCTGTTTTTACAAATGGCTTTATAAATACGTAAAGTATCATTATTATTATTATTTTTTATAATTTCGTGCTTTTTTGAACAACTTCCTGCGGGAACCAGGAACCGTGGCGGTAATGCGCTTAATATGAGTTCGCCAACCGCCATTAAACTCTATAGAAGAAGAAGAAGAAGAAGAACCAGGAACCGAAATACCGCCTCCGCCATTTTACATTCATTAGTTCCAGACTCGGCAGTCGGCTTTTGGAGGACTGTTTCTCCCATAAGAGGATGCCTCATACGGATAAATTAACTGGAAACACTCCCTGAACTCTGTGAATGTCTCAGGACTGGAGCAGCAGCCGCGATCGCTCCGCCGAGCGCTCCCACAGCACCGCGCGAGACCAGCAGCTCATGGTATGAGCTAAGGCTAACATGCTAAACCAGAGCTGCAGCAGACAGCCGGCTTTGTGCGATCAGAGGTTCCTGGAGCTCGCCTCGATGTCGGACTGGAAGCAGAAGATATCGGGGGACACCCAGCTAACTTGGAATAACAAAGCCGACAGCCTTTTTGAAGCCGCAGCTAAACTGGACTGCCCGTAACTGCGCAGCGGACTCGGTGGGGCTACTCGGTGGGGCTACATGCTAACAGGTGTTGCTAATGGCGGCGCTGGCAGACGGCTTTTGGTAAGTTATTAAAACGTATTAAAACATTTTAATGACGAATTAGGTTTGTTGTGTTGAAGGACTTCGTTGAACTTCCTCCACGAGGTACTTTTTCGTCGCACGTTTTGCAGTTAGCAAACTTCGCATCACAGGCTCTGTGATCGGTAATTGAAGGCAAAAGCCGATCACATCCGCTTTAATGATTATCGACCGATTATGATCGGTGACCGATCGATCGGCACATCCCTACCTAAAACAACAGATGTTGTACCTTAAAGTGACTTTTCAGGCAACAAAAGACAAATAAACAAAGCAATAACATACAAACCAGATTCCAAAAAAGTTGGGACACTAAACANGCGGTTTTACATCGTGAACGGAATGCGGAATACGGCGGATGGACCGGTTTTACGTCGTAAACGTAAAGCAGTGGCGGAAAATATTGTACTTCACGTGGTGGGGCGGTGGAAAATATTGTACTGTACGCGGTGCAGCGGCGGAGGAATACTGTACTGTACTGTGAACGCGGTTTCACGCCGTAAACAGAATGCGGAATACGGTGGATGGACCGGTTTTACATCGTAAACATAAAGCAGCGGCGGAAAATGTTGTACTTTACACGGTGCAGCGGCGGAGGAATACTGTACTGTACTGTGAAAGCGGTTTTCGTCGTAAACAGAAAACGGAATACAGGTACGGCGGATGGACAGAGGAGAACGGCGTCAACAGCATCCCAGTAGGCCATTAACTCTTTTTTCCCTTCATTATGGCTCCCAAACATATGTGCTTTTTGATAATTATGTAGGGTACTGTGTTAGGATAGACTAAGTGCTTAGTAATACAGTACTGTACATGTATATGGTGCAGTATGTACGTATATTCCAACTTACGTCGAAAATCGGTTTACGCCGCCGCGTAGGAACTGATCTATGTCGTAAGTCGAGGACTACCTGTATCCAGCGTTCCGCTTTTCATGCAAAACGGTCATTTTCAGGGATGCACGATATTGGATTTTTTGGCTGATATTTGATATGTTAAAACTTGTTTGGGTGATAACCGATACCAATATTTTTTGTTCCTAGACCTACCGGTACATAGCTTTTTCTGCTGTGGAATTAAAAAAACATTATTCTGCATGGTCTTTGTCAATTTGGCCAGAAGGGGGCTGAAAATGATGCAAGACTTCAACTTGGATTATGTTTAATGTCCAATTTATTCATGACATTTACTCTCTCGAACACAATGACAACACTTGAACAGTGCAAATTCGTAAATTTTCACAAATGATGTCATAACGTTGTGCTGGTGTTGCAGACATCCTCATCACTGGGTTGTCATACAAAAACAGTGTATTTTATATCGATGAGTTATTTTGATGGAATGTCTGGTATTTAAATTTATCGCTAATATCGGCCGATACCGATATGCCGATAATATCGTGCATCGTTTTGGTGGAACTCGTATGTTAAACCTCATGTAATATTGTCAGATCTCATGTAATGTACAAAGTATTAGTACTTGGAAAGTACTGTTGAGGATAACTCTCAGCTACTACCAGACTAAACTTTAGGTCTGTAAAATATACAGGGTTGTAGCCATTTTGTGTTGGATAATGCCGATTAGCTATGTTGACACTGAACTGGGTTGATTCCAAACTATGTACAGCCAACAATAACATTTTGAGAGTTTAATTAAAATCAGTCCAATGGTTCATTAAATATTTTGCTAACAGATAGATAGGGGTTGATGCTAACAGTTAATTCCAAAGTTTAAAGCAAAAGTAGAGCACTGTGTGTATAATGATCAAAGTGTGCATTGGGGCTGATTCTCAACTACTACCAGACCTAATTTTAACTAATTAGATTTAATTTTAACTCGGTAAAATAATAACAAATTATTGAACCACAGCCATTTGTAAGATCACTTGGCTGTGGCGGCCATCTTTAAAGAATTAATGAGCTGTAGATGTGCGTCCAATAATTACTTTGTGAGAATTTCATTAAGATCCGAAAATGATTAAAACTAAATTTCTGAATGAATATTCATAAATTGGTGTATATCCAAATTACTATATATGATATAGTGTGATGAGTTATTTATTACGTTATATTTTTCTATATGTGATTGTTGTTTGAATTGATTGTTTGAATTAATTTTGTTTAAAGAAGGGGCAGATATAAAAAGATTTTTTCTTCTTCTGCTTCCTTTCATTTCATGTATTGTTTTGATTTTTTAATGTGGTTTTGTAAATATTGTGTTTTTTTAATCTGAAATGAATAAATAATTTAAATAAAAATGTGGTGGTTGATGAGATATTTTGCTAACAGGCATGTGGAGTTTACTGTAAAAACCAAGGGCAAATATTTAAAAATACATTTTAGGCAATCAGTCATCCAACTATGTGATAGGGATAAAGCTCAGCTCCTACTTTAGCACAATAACCGTAAAAGATTACAGCCATCCTTGTGGTTTCCAGTTGGCTGCGGTGGCCATTTTGACTGATTGTCTCCTAAAGTTAATCAAGTGCAGATGTTCATCCTCTGATTGTTTCTTGGAACATTCATTAAAATGTGCGCAGTGGCTCGTGAGATATTCTGCTAACAGACAGACACACGAGCGCAACCCCTCGCGCTTGAACAGTTGAAGAACACGATTAAACATTAAATGTGCTGGGGGGTTGGGTGTCTGGGAGCGTGACTGGTGGCCCATGGGAGGGGGCAGGTTGACTCAGCCTGGGTGTCTAGTGTGTTATGTGTTCTGAAAGTTGTTAGTATGAAGGGTGGGTGTTGTATTTCTTCTGGGGTGGGGACTGAGTGGATGTCCTTGATGATGGTCTGGGACTATGCATGGCCGGTGTGCTGGCCCTTTCTATGGTGGGGGCCAGCTCCCGGTGCTTCCTGGCTCTGTCGGCGGTTAGGCGGGCGCTCTTGGCCGTGTCGTCCATGTGGGATTTTGTGTCCTCTTGGGCGGCGGGCTGACTGCGGTTCGTAGGGGTCTTGGCGGCCCTGGTGGATGTGGGCTGTTGGTTCTGCTGTTGGCGGCCCTCGTGGCCGTGTCCCTCTCTGGTCTAGAGCTCAATGGCCTGGCGGTCGGAGAGGTGTTTTTTGCCTCGCTCCTTGGGTGGACCTTGGCGAACTGGGGGGGTATGTAGGGTCAGCGGGGGAGCTGACTCGCTGCGGGAGCATTTTTAATTTTTTTCCTTTTATAGATGGCTTCCCTTCTCACCTTACAGCCATCCTCTCACACCGATATGAATTTTTTTTTAAGAGAGAGAAAGCAAAGATAGAAAGTAAGACAACAAAACACAACAATTATCCACAAAAGAGCACAAGGCAAACGCATCCAACCTCCGTCCGCAATCCTGCAAAGCACATGACAGAACACAGCAACGAAACATACATGTATAAAGACTAATAATATTCATGACCTTGCAGTAGATTTCCATAAATAAACATACCCATACCTACAAATATATATACAGTATACATATATATACATTCATATCACATATCCATCTACATATCTGCATGATATTTACATATACATCCCTGCATCCATTTGTATGTGGCTGTGAGCATGCATAAGTGAATAAAGCCCCTTTCATAAGACGGTTCAGTCCGGGTTTGATGCGTGTTCAGTCCTCCAACGAGCATTCAGAAGAAAAAAAAAAGCGCCTTGGCGAGAAGTTGACTCGCCTCTGATCTGTCCCTGACCCGTGAGCAGTTAAACCGCATCTGTCGACTTGTGAAAGGTCTCGGGGCTGCGCGGCTTCGAACTTATTTGAATAATGACGTACTCTCCCACGTACTATCCCGGCGCACACTGTTGCGCTGTATTTAAATGTGTAAACAACAACATGACATCTGTATTTTGCTCGCGCATCACTCGCTATTCTTCGCCAAATCTTTTTCTTTTTTTATTGATCATCACGGAAATGTCTAATTGGGGTGATGCAGAGACCTGTGTGCTCCTGTCTCTGCACGCAGAGGAGGAAAAAGGGACTTACCGGTACAGTGAAGGATGGCCCTTCTGGAGCGGATTGCTATACTGATGCGAGAGCAAAAAAAACCTAAACAAACAAAAAAGCATTCGGAGAAGCACAACGATGTTCGCTAGCGTCGCCATGTTTGTTTACATCCACCTCTGCGGTCCTACGTTAAACACGCAGGCACCACGTCCTCTGAGCTGCACATTTTCACCATGCCTCTTTTCAACACGCGCTGCAAAGCGTTTTGTGAATGCTCCATTGAGAGCGGGCCATGGCCAGATTCAACTTTGTTTTATGAATGACCCGATGGGTATTAAAGCCAGACTGGTCTGTGCGAGAACTGCGCGGGTCTGACTTATCAAAGGGGCTTAAGGTTCCTCCAATAGAACATTCAGTAGCAAGCGTGAAGCATCAGAGATCCGCCCCCCCAAGGCCCGAGGCAGACGAAAGGGCAATCAAAGCCCAAGACCCCAAGAAGGACCCCAAGCCCAGAGTCCCCAGGGCCACCCGAACAGGACGAGCCACTCACCCACTCCCCAGATCCGACCAAGGGGGAGAACCGGACGAGCTTCACCAACGACTACACACAATGACCCCCGGGGGCCAACAGCGACAAACTCACAGGCCCCCTTCGGAGCCCGTTGCACTGACGTAACCCCAGGCCCGGGCACCGAGGCCCGGGCACTGGGGACGCCCACCCCTCAGGCCCAGACCCGATAGGACCGAAGGACCCGAGCCCCACCAGGCAGCCACTAGGCCGAGCCGACACACGCCCAAGCGCCCAACCCCCGAAAGCGACAGCAAGGGTCCCCAGCACGCCCGCAGGTAAAGGGACACCCACCCGGGGGCCACGTGGTAGGAGCGCAACGGCAAGTAGCCTCAGATGTAACAGAGAGAGGGCAGTCCAAATCCCAGCCTGACAATTAGACATTCATACACAGACACACTCACTCAGACCCACCCTCATCCTCACGCACACAAAGACATACAATAAACTTTACAAATTCCTGACTCAGCCTAGGTGTCTAGTGTGTTAAGTGTTCTGAAAGTTGTTAGTATGAAGGGTGGGTGTAGTATTTCTTCCGGGGCGGGGACTGAGTGGATGTCCTTGATGATGGTCTGGGACTATGCATGGCCGGTGTGCGGGCCCTTTCTATGGTGGGGGCCAGCTCCCGGTGCTTCCTGGCTCTGTCGGCGGTTAGGCGGGCGCTCTTGGCCGTGTCGTCCATGTAGGATTTTGTGTCCTCTTGGCCGGCGGGCTGACTGCGGTTCGTAGGGGTCTTGGCGGCCCTGGTGGATGTGGGCTGTTGGTTCTGCTGTTGGCGGCCCTCGTGGCCGTGTCCCTCTCTGGTCTAGAGCTCAATGGCCTGGCGGTCGGAGAGTGTTTTTTTGCCTCGCTCCTTGGGTGGACCTTGGCGAACTGGGGGGGGGGGTATGTAGGGTCAGCGGGGGAGCTGACTCGCTGCGGGAGCATTGTTCCTGCAGATATTTTCTCCCCATCCCTCACCACGCACCTCCGCCCTCTTCGTCTCAAATTAATACATGTAGGGATTTTGAGACTCGGGTGTGCTACAACGTTTTTACATCTCTGTTGTTCAGAACCACCTGGGACTCAATTTTATTATACATCTTAGACATTCACTCATAAACATCCTCATAAAATTAACATATAAGAATTTGGGGTGAGCACTAGGGCTGGGCCATATCATATCGTTCCCGGTATACCGGTAAAAAAAAGCTTGCCCGGGCAAAAAAGTTATATCATGATATGCTAATTTCATGATGTAATACGTCAGGGCACCCCGCCCCCTTAACACCCGAGCACTCCAAACAACTGCGCACCTCCCCTCCACCAGTCTGTACTGGTGTAACGCTAATTAGTTACTACTAAAATGCTAAAAACAAACAACACGTGCGTCTCTCCCCCCTGCTCTGAACTACAGGTAGAGACAGCTCAAATGCTCCCCGCCCCGCTCTGAGCAGCCGCGGTGCTGCGTGTCCCCCGCTCTGTTGTTAAAAACACGCGCGGCTCCACAGTCGCTCCACAATTAGAGACAGATCAGTTAAAAAAATGAATCAGAGGAATGACACGTTCCTGCAGGAACAGATGAAGCTGAAACACGAACAAGGTTCAGGGTCAACTGATCACCTTGTTACAAGTTCTGGAAGTTATAGCTCATTTAAAGGCAACATATTTTGTTGTATGTTTCATTTATGCTCAACAAATCTTAAGCTTCATTTTATTTAGTTATTTTATTTGTATACTGTACTTGGAGACTGAATACTTTACTAAATAAAGTAATTTCAGTAAAATTACCCATTGTTGTTTTTTTTAATTTTATATAATAGCCTACTGCAAAGCAACATGTTAAGTTAATGTTACAGGTCCCGAGTGTCAAGACTACTGCAACAGTGATGACACACCATCTGAAGAATAATAAAATTAGGAGTCAAAGATGACGACCATTGTTTCGCCGTTTAGATCCAGAAAGCGTGTGAAGCCAACCGGAAGTCCGTCCCCGAAACCAACCTGGAAGCAACACAACCCCCCAAAACAAAGGTTCCGCTTCGTCATCACCGCTCCTCAGGAAAACACTATAAAAATGCAGGCATATTAACTTGCCGAACCGCAAATAAAATATAACATATATTTGAAAATAGGATCAGCTACACATGGAAATACTTTACATTCATAAGAAAAGCAAATATTGTGGTGATATTTTTAGGTGCACCACACGCTCCCCAACTTAAAAGGTGGCTCCCGACACTTCAAAGCCCGTGATAACATTTCACAAAATATTAACAACTTGGTTCTTATCACAGGAACATTACTCAAAAGAACCTTTCCCTTCAGTGTACACATCTCAGTATACAAAATTATAAGGCACTGCAAAAGGCATTGTCGTTGCATAAGGCACAGTCTGTTGAGTATAAAATTGCTCTTGTACAGGTTGCATTACCCATAATGGTGAAGCTTGTAACCCACACAGTCCAACATGACCTATGACCCCCTGTGGCTGATAGGAGGGCTGACCCATAGTGTTGTAGGTGAATGTCTGAGGTGGTCTCCTTGCTCGCGTAGACCTCCTGAGAAATGTAGTGGTTAGGGCGTTTGACTTGGGACCCGAAGGACGCGGGTTCGCGTCCCGGCCACTACACATCTTGGGGTGTCTATGAGTGCACACCTATTTCTCCAGCTCCCCGAGCGCCTTCTATGGCTGCTCACTGCACCGCCTGGTAGGTGGTTGGGTTAAATGCAGAGACGAATTTCGTCTGTGTATGGGAAACATACGCAGATGACAAGATTAGACAATTATTATTATTATTATTAAATTCCTCCTGAGTTGGTACTCGCTCCTCTTGCTCAATTTCAGGTTCAACCTGTTCAGTGTCTCTTCCCAGTTCTTGTTCTCTTTGTGCATCGTCCGTTTCACCATTTTGGACCAGTTCATTTTCAGCTGGATGCTGAAAATGTTCATCTACAGTGTTCAGTGGAGAGTCCCTCTGTTGGTCCACAGATGTGAAAACTTGGCTTGACACTGGATGAGTTTGGGTGACTGGTTCCTGTAGTCTTGTTGACACAGGTACTCTGAGCCAATAAAGTATCCTGGAGTCACTCTCAGAATCTGATGAGTCGCTATCTTGATTACTTTGACTTGGAGTGACACGGTGGCCTCTGACTCTGCTCCTGGTGGGTGCTTTATCTTTTCTGTGATCAACAGTTAAAGGTAAGTCATTCACCAGGTGCAGCAGATTTCTGTGGAGGACCCTGGTATTCTGGGCATTGTTCTCAGGACATACTTTGTAGATGGGGCTGTCATTGATCTGCTCTTTGACAATGTACACAGTCTGCTCCCAATATGACCTGAGCTTTCCAGGTCCGCCCTTTTCTCTCAGGTTGCGAACTAACACTCGATCACCAGGCTCCAAGACAACTCCTCTCACATGTTGGTCATAGTGTTTCTTTCCACGAGCGCTCGATTGCTGGCTGTTGTTGTTAGCAATACGATAAGCCTCTTTCATCCTCCTTGCCCACTCTTGAACATATCCATATGGTGTTTCACTGTCCTCCTCTGTGTTGAGTCCAAACATGAGGTCCACGGGCAAGCGGGGATGCTGTCCAAACATTAAGAAATGTGGGGCAAACCCTGTGGCCTCATGTTTTGTGCAATTATATGCATGGACAACTTGGGGCAGAAAGTCTTTCCAGTTATCCTTTTCTGCCTCCTCAAGAGTTCTCAGCATTTGTAGTAGGGTGCGATTAAATCGCTCGGCAGGATTTCCCTGTGGGTGGTATGGTGTTGTACGTGAGTGACTGACACCTGACAGCTGCTGTAGTCCCCTAAACAGTGAGTTTTCAAATTCACGGCCCTGGTCGTGATGTAGTCTAGCAGGGTACCCAAAACGAGGAATAAAATCGTTGTATAGTTTCTCCGCAGCAGTTTTGGCTGACTTGTTTCTGGTCGGCCACGCCTGAGCGAACCGTGTAAAGTGGTCAACTGCAACAAGGATGTATTCGTAACCACCTCTGCTCTTTTCTAGATGCATAAAGTCAATGGATACTAGCTCCATGGGTGCACTGGAACTGATGCTCCCCATGGGTGCCCTAATGTGTGTGGTGGGTTTCTTTTGTTTTATACAGGGACATTGTCTCGTCACATAAGCTTCAATGTCCTTCTTCATAAAGGGCCAGTAGAAGCGATCTCGGGCCAGGTTGATAACTCTTTCAGCACCGAGGTGACCCATGTCCTTATGAAGGAGTTTCAGCACCAAGGGCCTGTACTCTGCAGGCAGTACAAGCTGTTTTCTACCCCCAGCTTCTCTGTAAAGTAGCTCATTCTCCATCTTAAGTTTCCCCCACTCACGCATTAACCTCCGCACTAACCCATCTGCATTTTGTCTGTCTCTGTCAGTTAGTGTGGGTTTGGTCTCTTTTAACCTGAGGAGTTCTTTAATTGTCGTGTCTTGTCTTTGTGCTCTCACTAGCTCTTCATGGCTAATGCTAGGTAAGGCTGGTGCGTCTGGCCTAGTGTCCGACCCAATGTCTTGAGCCAGGTTTAAGGCAGCTACATAGGCAACATCACTCTTCTTTGCTACCTCACTCCCTTCCCATGTTGCACAAACAATGTCTCGGCTAAGCTCCTCTGTACATTCTCCAACATAACTGTCAATGTCCAACGGAAGGCGTGACAAAGTGTCAGCGTCCACATTAACTCTACCAGGTCGGTACTTGATGTTAAACAGGAAATCTGCAAGCTCTCCTACCCACCTATGTCCTGTCGCATTTAACTTTGCAGTGCTCATTACATATGTCAAGGGATTATTGTCAGTATACACCGTGAACTCTGGGGCATAAAATAAATAATCCCTGAACTTCTCACAAATGGCCCATTTAAGAGCTAGGAACTCTAGCTTACCGGAATGTAAACAATAGTTTTTTTCAGCTGGGGTCAGAGTTCTTGAGCCATATGCTATGATTTTTAATTTTCCCCCCTGCCTCTGATACAACACAGCCCCGAGCCCTTTCTCACATGCGTCAGTATGTAAAACAAAGGGCAGTTCGAAGTCGGGGTAGGCAAGCACAGGTGGGTCGGACAGAGTGTCAATGAGCTGCCTCAGGATGTGATCGTGCTCACCTGTCCAGCTGATAGGAGCCCTTGAGGGCAGCTGAGCACTTCGGTTTTTTTTGGACTTGGTCTGAGTGTTTTCAGGACTCCCTTTGACTTGTAGGAGGCTGTACAAAGGTTTAGCAATCCTGGAAAAATCTTGAGTGTAAGCCCTATAATAACTTAAAAACCCAAGCAGTTTTCTTAACTCACCCACGTTCGTTGACGTCTTCTGACTGAGTGACTTGACAGCTTCATAGTCCTTTGGATGGATTTGCACCCCTTTTTCTGAAACCAGCCTACCCACATATCTGACCTCTGCTTTGAACAGTTCACATTTGGTTGGGCGAAGCTTAACCCCATGTTGCTGAAGAGCTCTGAGGACCTTGTGCAACGCCTCAACATGTTCAGTGAACCCCTTTGAATAGCAAAGGATGTCATCCAGATATGGAATGCAACAATCATCACGCAGGGTGTCTAGCATTTCTTCCATACTGCGTTGAAAAGCGGCGGGGGCATTACTGAGACCAAAAGGAATCCTTACCCACTCATATAGCCCCCAGGGTGAGACGAAGGCAGTCATATGGCGTGAACCCTCAGCCATATACCCCTGGTGGTAAGCTTTACCTTGGTCCAGAATGCTGAACCAGCTGTGGCCGCCCAGCGTGTCCAGGAGGTCCCGGATGCGCGGAAGCGGGTGGCGGTCAGGCACGGTCTTCTGATTCAACTGTCTGTAGTCAATGCAAAGTCTTAGCGTGCCATCCCGTTTCCTCACACACACTACAGGCGCAGCAAAGGGTGATTTCGACTTGACTATCCAGCCTTTGGCCAGTAAGTCCTGGATGTATTCTTTCACCTCTTTGTATAATGGCTTGGGGATGGATGTGTATGTGCGTTGGACTGGGATGTCGTCTGTCAGGTTAATGGTCATGTTCAAACTCGGAATATTTCCAATGTCTCCATCATCTCGGGCAAAAGCATTTGATTCCTCAAATAACATTTGCTCTACTTCCTTTTGTTGTTCTGGTGTTAGGTGGCTAATATCCACTGGAGGGTGCCAGTGGGCAGTATTGGATAGCTTCTGGTCTTGACTAGACTTGCTCACAGAGTCAACAATACAGGTGGAGACTTGTGCTGTTTCACCAGGGGTTTTGGGTTGGTCAGTCTCTACTATTTTTGCAATAGGCTCAATAGAACCCAAAACTGTTGAACTGGGTAGTGTCACACTCCGGCTGGAATAATTTGACACCTGTACTTTAATATACGGCCTCTCTGTCTTTTCTATCTGTAAAAGTCCCGCTCCAACACTAAGCTGTTCAAGGTGGACATTATCTAGTACTGGTTCAAACAACACAAGTGACTCTGTTGAGCTAATACTGTCTGGGACTCTACACTTAATGTAAGCCACCTGATTAGGATAGACTATTCCCCCTTTGAAACCTACTTTTACAGTAGCTGGCTCATGTATAGGATGTTCTTTAGCCTGGATGAAACTTACTAGGGTGCTTACAGTAGAAATGTCAGTCCCCATGGCTCTACCAATAAGCTCAATAAGTTTGTAGTTCCCCCCATTGTCTTTAATGAACTCGTGGATTACATTAAAGCCTACTATGGGTCTCTCGATCTTAAGGCGGCTCACAAGGAAGGGTACACGTATCGATAGGCCTGGGTCATTGTTGCCTTCAAGGTTGACTACAACTTCCACCCATCCATCATAAGGTACTGAGTCCCCCGTGACTGCCTTCACATTAAGTTCATCATCCATCAGTTCACTTAAGGATCTAATCTGTTGTCCGGGTAAGTATCTATTTAGCCATGCCTGATCTATAAGACTTACCCCCGCCCCCGTGTCTAATACCACCGTTACAAGGTAACCTGCCATCATACATTTCAGAAGGGACTGGCGACCTACTAGGGGAGCTACTAGACCACGTGATGTTTCTTTGTCAGTTCCTTGCAAACATGCACCTAACATCTCTCTGTCAGTAATGGTTTTGGGCCTTTTCTTTGGGTGAGACTGCTGAGGTTTGCCGATCAGAGGTGGTCCCCCTGCGTTGATCGTCTCCAGTTTCCCGACGGCTTAGGCCCTGTTTACACGGACACTGTGTGGGGGAAACGCAACTTTTGGGTATGTTAATTAGGTTGAAAGTTTTGCGTTGACATGGGCGAATTCTGTGGATACGACTCTCTCCCCCCCACCCCCCGTACTCATGAATTTACTGTAGTTACCATGCTGGGCCTGTAGATGGCGCTGTGATCTTTGGAACCTTCACTACTGCGCATGCGCCACTGCTGCTTGATGTAAACAGAGCAGACGAGGCAGCCTGTTTTCCTCTCTGGCTAAAAGTTCAGCTACTACAAGTTGTTGTCAACAAGTTAACAACAAGTTAAAGCTGGAATTTGGATAAGAGTCAACAGATCTGACACCAAGTGGACCGCTTCATCTGCGCACCAGTTGCTGAGCAGAACCAGAACCGAGTCAACATGTCTGACTTTAGTCCGTGAGAATCAGCTGATTTACAGCAGCGCTACAAGGTAAACAATGTTCTTAATAATGTGTCCT
>JBBPBX010055060.1:0-10019 GCA_038048925.1 Garcialebias charrua | reverse complement strand
GGGTCACCAATTTAGTGTTATCAGCCCAGTGATGACATCAACATTTAATCTGTCTCTGTTTAGGATCACAGAATTAACCTTTAACCCCAGCAGGCTTTTTCAGATTTATCCATGTAAATCTCGTCCTAATCCCAATTAAATGCTGAAAGCTGGTTAAAAAAAAGTGTTAATGTTGGTGGCATGGGTGGGATTCAGGGAGCTGCAACAAAGAATGTGAGCCTGAGGGCTGAAAAAGTGTCCACCATGCCTGTGCAAATGATTTATGACAGTTTAGATGGACCTCTTGAAGGCATGACCCCCCCTCTGCTGAAGTCATTTACCAGACATGGGTAAAGTTTACTAGAATGTTTCAATTCGGCTTTAATTATTTTGACATAAAAAGGGTTTTTGTTTACTGTTTAATCAGATTATAGTGAGTTGTGGTTGGGGTAAAACTGCTACACATTATCTTTCCAATCTGAACTATAGTGCTCATTTAGCCGTCTTGTTTTCTCTCATCTTTTCCACTTTTCTCTGCTCAGATGGTTGTTTAGAGAATGGCCACTTCTATAATGTTAATGACCAGTGGGAGCGGCCATATTGGGGCAAAACTTTGGTCTGTACCTGCCACGGAGTTGCTGGGATCAAGTGTAAAAGTAAACCTGATGGTTAGTTTGTGTGCTGTTATTTCCCCAAAAATACATATTTCTGCATCAATTCTAACACATTTGAATTTCTCCTAAAATCCTTACATTTACTTTTTTTTTTTGGTCTCTGCAGAAGAAGAAACGTGCTACGATGAGCTCACACTGCGGTCCTACACTGTGGGAGAAACATTTGAGAGATTCAGGGAAGGCATGATCTGGGACTGCACGTGCCTCGGATCTGGGAGGAGCAAAATTAGTTGCACCATTGCCAGTATGTGTGGACTCTTGTTTTTGCCTGTGGTTTCACACACACCTTCCCAGTTTGGTGGGGGGCTACACTTCGCTGTTAATGCTCTAACCTCAGACCGCACATCCTGGCTTGAGGTTTATTTTTCTTTAGATTTTTTTGGCCTTGTCTGCCAGACTGATGGCAGTTTATCCCTATTCTCTTCAGTTGATTAGCATTTGTGGTTTGCAGTAATCTGGAGGGTTGGATAATGATGAAAACTGTCAACGTTCTTTAACGTTCACACACTTTTACCGTATTTTCCGTACTTTAAGTCACACCTTTTTGCCTAATTTGCATGCCCTGCGACTTATAGAGAGGTGAGACTTGTTTATGGATTTTTCCCCATATTTTTAGACCAATTTTTGGCTCAGATATGACCGTTTTTCCATTTTGGCAAAACTTGTGCAGTACCACTTTCGGCCGCTAGGGGTGCAGTACCACCCAAACTTACAGAACGTAATCACTAGATGTATATTTACAACTGATTAGCTTTATGAGATGTTTGAGATAAAATTCAATGTTTTATAGACGTAAATGTGTCGCGGTTAGCTTAGTTGATTTTTCCTTGTACGTTTGAGCAAATAGCTCATAAACCACACAGCAGATTTTTTTTCAAACTTACAGAAAGTAATCACTAGATGTACATTTACAAACTGTTAGCTGTTGGAGTTATTTGAGATAAAATTCGATGTTTTATAGACGTAAATGTGTCGTGGTTAACTTTGTTGTTTTTCATTGTACTTTTTAAAAGCGAAAAAATTTAAATCCAGCAGATTTGACAATTACGTGAATTTATTAAGGAACGGTTAAGCTAAGACACATGTTTGCTATAATTTTCAGCAGACAAATAATTGTTTTTACCGTGTTAATCTTGTGAAAAGTCCTTCCGTGCATGCTTCTGTGGTCGTCATTTTCAGCAGGGCAAATGGCGCGCTGACGCGTCGCGTAGCGGTGACGCATAATAGATGTGACTTATATAAATGTGCGACCTGTTTATGGATTTTTCCAATTTATTGACAATAATTGGACAAAGCGACTTATATAAAGGTGCGACCTATAGTCCAGAAAATACTGTACTCCCTTTTCCTTACATCAGATCGCTGTCATGATGGTGAGGTTTCACATAAGATCGGAGACACCTGGAGGAGACCAAATGAAGCAGGAGACTCCATGTTGGAGTGTGTCTGCCTGGGAAATGGCAAAGGAGAATGGACCTGCAAACCTGTTGGTGAGTCAGACAGCTGACTAAAGCCTTGTAATAAATGTGGAAATATTTGGTCCAAAAATTATTTTTATGTGATTTTATTCCTATCAACCTCTTCCAAGCATTATTTTTGTGATGGCGTTTTGATCCATGGGCAACTTAAAAAGTGTTTTAGTAAGTAGCTGAGTCTGTGTGTTGCAGCTGAGAGTTGTTATGACAACTCCGTTGGAGTCTCTTATAAAGTTGGGGAGACGTGGGAGAGGAAGTATGAGGAGTGGATGATGGTGGAGTGCACCTGTCGAGGAGAGGGAACTGGACGCATCAAATGTACTTCAAAAAGTAAGACGCTTTTTACGTTACAACTCTATTTTTATTTATTTATCTTATGCCGCACAGCCCGTCAATTGTTAGTCTGATAAATCTTTTAAGATACATATTTTGTAAAGAATGCAAGTGCGAAAGCATGGGAGCACAAATATTTGTTTTCAAATGTTCTTTTTCCATTTGCATCAGGATTTTTAGTTTGCTACTTGTCCTGCAGGTTTGTAAAAATGCTTCTGCCATTTATTTTCATGATTTTTTATACATCTTACAATTTTTGCAACATGACAGTTTGTCTGAAGTAAGGATGAAAAATATTGGATTTTTGGCCGATATCCGATACACAAATATATTAAAATATATTTGGTCGATAACCAATACCGATATTTCTTTCCCCTTAGACCTACTTAAAGAGACTACATAGTTTCCTCTGCTGTGGGATTAAATTACTACATTATTCTGCATGAACTTTTTCAGTTTGTCCTGCTACCGAATGCAGATGCCAAAAAGGGGGCTGAAAATGATGCAACACTTCAACTTGGATTATATTTAATGCCAAATTTATTCATGACATTTACTCGCTCTAACACAATGACAACACTTGAACAGTCATACAAAAAACAGCACCTTATCTATATCTATATATATGTAAAGTTCCATATCGATGAGTTATTTTGATAGAATTGCCAGTGTTCGATATTTAACTTTATCACTAATATTGGCCGATACTATACCATACCATACCATTTTATTTATAAAGCACTTTAAACAGGAACAAGTCCACCAAAGTGCTGGACAAACAAACACGCAACAGGCAACACAGACAATGAAGTACAACACGAAAAACATAAAAACATTGCAGATCATAAATCAAACGATCCAGTACACATCCATGCTGGTACCATGCTGATAATATTGTGCATCCCTTGTCTGAAGTTTACTTTCTACCCTGTGTTTCTGTCTGCCTGTCTGGTTAGGAGTACTGTAAGGATGTGAAACACAATAGATTTGCACTTACCATGCTGCCTGAGCCTAATGAGCCACTGCCAACATCCTAAACACGTTTTTTATGGTCTCTCTTTACACATCTCATATAATTTTTACATTAAATGTCGACATTTTGTAGCTTAGATTATGACAAGTGGAAGTCTAATTCTTAAGGATAAATTTTCAGGAAGTAGCTGCATTGATATTCTCAAACATGTCTTCATAAATTATCTAAATGTATCTTTACAACCAGCTCAATGAAAGTCAGAGCAGAAAATCGAATTAATTCCAACTCGGCTCCAACAGTTTTTGGATCATTAAACTGTGCTAGATACTTTACTGTATACTCTCATTACAGCTGTGATAGTTGAAGGGTTTCAACAAACTGTGCTGAAAATATTTACCAGCTGTTTGTGTAATTTAAACCATGACATGTGTCCACATGTATGCTCTTTGATGCATCAGATAGTGATTGAAGTTGTTGCTCATTAACTTGTTGCATGCGATACTTTGGGGTGGCCTTTTTATTTACTGCAGGTCATCGCTCATTCCTCCATACACACAAGTTATCAGCCATGTTTTAAGATTCGAACGTGGAAACAGCTGGTGGCCAGCAGGGATCACTCCCCACCGAGTGGCTGCAAACATTTCCAGATGAACCCTCTTTTTAGTCTTCACCAAATTTTTGACCCTAAGCTGTACAACAGTTGTAGGCTTACAGTTTCCTTTCATTTCATTTGTTCTGTTTTCTTTTCCTCCTAGATTACTGTAATGACAAAGAGACTCTGACCGCATATCGTATTGGCGACACATGGTCCAAGACAGATGCCCAAGGCCGCTTGCTTCAGTGTCTGTGCGTGGGGAATGGCCGAGGAGAGTGGAGCTGTGACAGAAAAACCTCACTTCACACCTCCAGCCTGGGTGAGAACTGATAAAATCAATGCTATACCAAAGACAGATGTTATGAGGAGGGGGAGATAAAAAGTGTCCAAGTGATGAAGTGAGAAAGACATGTCTTGTTGTCTGTGGGAACAAGGGAGTGTTGGGGGAGAAGTGCACATGAGAGCGTTGGTAAGAACATGTGCAGTGATTAAAGTGATTATTGGGTGTGACACATAAAATGTGCTCATTTTGACTTAAGGTCAGTAAAAGGCACATTAGATGCATCATTTTATTTGTTATTATGGATTGAAACACTTTGGCCTTGACCTTTACTTCAGCTGTAATTTACATGTTTATACATTTTTTTTTGCAGGATGTATTTGGTTAATATTCATGTGAATTAATGAACAAAATTACAGTTTATTTAATTTGGCACATTGCTACGCAACTCTCATGACGTCCTCTCAAAAACTGTTTTTTGCTTCTGTCTCTTTCAGACCATTTTCTAATAATTGTCCCAGTCTGGTTTAACTGGGCAAAATTTTTATTATTTCAAAGACATGCTATACAAGTTAAACAGCAGACATTATGCAACAAAGTTAAATCGAGTTATGTGGAGAGTTTCTTTGTTTTGTTGAGATGTTTCATCATTCATCCAAAGGACTTCATCAGTCCATCAGAGCAGGAACTTTGATGTTTTAAAGTGTCACTGACATGATTTTTTTTTTACTATTCATAAAATTGCTCAAAATATATATCTTTTATCATTTAAATATGTTCGTTTTTGCAAACAAAATGATAAATCAATTTAATTTTGCTTTAAAAGTGATTTTAAACTTTGCGCCGTGTTTATTCGTGGGAAATCCGATTACACGCGAATGCACCATCTGTGACGTAAAATCGGGCTGAGGGCTCTGGTCTCTTTAATAGCGGACAATTTAAAACACGACGAATTTAGCAATCTATGTGAAGATTTGAGCAATTTGTCTTCAGTTTGGGATGCAGAAAATAGTTTGGGTGATGGAACAAGAAACAACAGGATCTAATTTAGGTCTGCAGCCATATGAGACTTACCTTCAGGTCGAGCAGCTGACACACGCGCATTGACAAGCCCAGTGCTCTGCTCGATTTTACGTCACAGATGGTGCATTCCTGTGTAATCGGATTGAATAAACACGGCGCAAATTTTAAAATCACCTTTAAAGCAAAATTAAAGTAATTTATCATTTTGTTTGCAAAAACGAACATATTTAAATGATAAAATATATATATTTTGAGCAATTTTATGAATAGTAAAAAAAATCATGTCAATGACACTTTAACCACTTTGGCTATGGCTGCCTCAGAGGAGTCAACAAGGGAGAGGGCGGGCCCCAGAAACCATCTTATCACCACCAAACTGGTTGGTCTACTGTGTGTGTTTGCTGCTTGTGGGACTCAGTTTGTTGTGGCTCCTCGGACTGATGAAGTCCTTTGGATGAAGGATGAACCGTTGCAACAACAACAACAACAAAAAAGAAAGAAACCGTCCAGATGACCTGACTGAACTTTGTTGGATTTCATACCTGGATTATTGCGCATGAACTTTGATGCAGACAATCTGTTTATGTTTACAAATACATGATAAAGATCTGTAAGAAAAGAAAAGTCAACAGGGAATTATAGGCAGTGTGTCTTATTTGTCATAAATACATTACAATCAAGGAAAGAGGGAAAACTCTAAAAGATTAAGAATGGCTCTTCAAATATGATTTATTTTTAATTTATTTAAGTGGGTCACGTGTTGTTTTGTTTGTCGCTTCTTTTACTGCATCATGCAGTAGTTTTGGCCTCTGGTACTTCTTTTTCAGTATTTATAGGCAAGTATTTCCTTATTCCAGCCTTGACATGTTTGATAAGACATTTGATTTGTCTTGTGTTTCAGGCACCGGTTCTCAAGTGATTGCCAACATCCAGCCTGCTGTCTTCCACCCTGTCACTGTTCCTGAGTTTCCTCAGGAGTTAACCTGTAAGACTGATACAGGACTGACATACTTCAATGGACAGCGCTGGCTCAAGAAACAGGGAACCAAACAAATGATCTGTACCTGTCTTGGCAACGGAGTAAGCTGCAATCAGTGGGGTGAGCACCACCTACAGCCTTTGTGTAAAGTGACTTATCCCATAGAGCTTTATTTGATGAGACTAAAACTCCATTAAAATATATATGAGACTGAACGATTATTATTTTACTTTGGGTTTTCATGTCTCCATGCAGACGGACCAGCTCCAGTTTATGGTGGGAACTCAGGAGGCCTTCCCTGTGTGTTCCCTTTTGTCCACAAGGGAAAGACCTACCACTCTTGTACCTCGGATGGACGCAGTGATGGACAGCTGTGGTGTTCCACTTCATCTGATTTCGATAAAGACCAGAAATATTCCTTCTGTACTGAGAAATACGGTGAGCTGGCAGTGTTACTGAAGTTGTAAATTTAAAAGGAATTCTGAAATAAAGGCACTGATGGAAACAGATGAAATACAACTCTCATGGAAGAATGTTAAATCCCATCCATACACACACACATTGATTTTGAGCATAACTGCTGATGCTTTTTATGATCATTGAGTTTAAAAGTAGCTGCAAATTTACTTAAATGCATTTTTTTTATTCATTTCGAATTTAAAAAACACAAGGGAACAAAAAAAATTACAGAATGATATAGAGAAATAAAGAACAAATTTAATATGAAAGGAAGCAGAAGAAGAAGATAATCTTATAATATCTGCCCCTTTTTTAAAAACAAAATTCCATACAAACAATCAATTAAAGCAAAAATTATCCATAAACCATATTTATAACTCAAAATAATATAACTAATTTATAGAGATTTTAAATATATAACATTCACACATAACTTTTCAACAATCCATTCTTAACCATTTTCTTAAATACAGATATTGACTGTGCAACTTTAACATCATATACCAATTCCATGTATTAAAGTAAAACGATCCTTTAAACTTGTTCTATACTGTATTGTGGTTTAACAACAAAAATATATGTACCCTTTAAATTACAACAACTTTTCCTCTTTACATAAAGTTTTTTGTAATTTTGAAATTTTGAAAGGTTTGTGCACAGAAAACTATCATCATCAAAAATTACAGCTACTCTTTGGAGTTTAATGATGCCCAAAGTTCTTGTACTTGTTTCAACAGGGGTTCTGGCGACACGAGGCGGTAATTCTAATGGTGCGTTGTGTCAGTTCCCATTCCTCTACAATGGCCGAAACTACACCGACTGCACTCCAGATGGACGGAGGGATGGCATGAAGTGGTGTGGCACCACAACCAATTATGATGGGGAGAACCTTTATGGGTTCTGTCCCATGTCTGGTAAGTAACTGTGTAGCAGCTTTACAGTATATAATGTTGTTTTTCCCCTTCTTTATCTAAAAACTTACCTTCCACTTGGTTTTAAATTGTTTGATCATATGTGGAACAAAAGTGGATCAACGTGAAGATTTGCAGTTTGCACATAATTATGTTATTTAATGTGAATTTCCCCAACAAATAAAATGCTTTTGTTTATTCCACTCCTCAGACCACCTATTGGTTAACGTTCAGTCGTTAAAATTGCTGTGCCAAATTTTACACTGTTTTGGGAGACGGGCTGTTTAAACACCATGGCCATTTTCAAGGTGTATAAACAGAGGTGTTTGTTTGAGGTCACCGCTGTCCTGTGGTGACGTTAACTGTTTCACAGGCATCACTCAAAACAAACATGAACGTTGGGACGTTAATGTTCAATCAGACATGGAGCTAATGCATTCTCCACTTCCTCCTCCTCTGGCAATCTTCTTCAGAAGTTTTTTAGCTGTTTGTTATGCACCTCTGGGATGGTCAAACAGCTGTCTCTGGGATTGACTCAACATTTAGGACTGTTTCAATTTGCAATCTCAAACATTCACGTTCTAAAGGTATACTACATTAGTTTAAATACTGATTGCAAAGCTCAAGTTCTGATGAATTCAACATCTCTGCATCTCAGGTTTCTCACTTGAGATTCAATCTGTTTTGCATTAAAGAGTTGTTTATCGCCAACACAAGAGTAAGAGCCAGAAAGGCTTTTACGTTGGGAGTCAGCAGTGTTGCACAAAACAATAGATTCTCTCACTGTGTAAATGTATTTAGCAGTAAAGATGATTCTGTTTAAACCAGTGATTTCTTTACCGTAACACTGAAGACACACTGCATGAATTCTTACTGAATCATTACGATTCCAAGGCATGTGTTAAAAGGTTTTTCATATTACTACTTCTGTCATTCCAGTAAATAAGTTTATTTAGCAACTGAACCATTTCTGAGATACCGTATTTTTCAAACTATAAGGCACACTTAAAACCCTTTAATTTTCTCAAAAATCGACAGTGAGCCTTATAATCCAGTACACTACAGGTAATCCCCGACTTACGAGTGAGTTCCGTTCCTACGAGGTGCTCGTAACACGAAATCTCGTATGTCGGAACCCGAAGCACGTGTTGCTTGTATGTCCGGATTTTCGGTCGTAAGTCGGAAAATTTATGCTAGCGCTACTACGAACACTCGTTTTTCATCACAAACGCTCATACTAGTTCATAAACATGCTCAGAAACTTTTCCAAACGGTTAGCTAACACACTTTCTTCTAAAAACACATAAAAGTGCTGTATTTTCTGTATGTTCTTTACAAATTTACTGTTCGTTAGTGAGCTCGTAAGTCCGGAACCTCGTATGTCGATGCGCTCGTAAGTCGGGGACTACCTGTATTATGTATGTATTAATTCTGGTTGTGCTTACTGACCTTAAACCGATTATGTGGTACAACTAAACGATGTTGAGAGTTATTGTGAATGAGTTGAATAAAGGTCGACTTTGACTGTTTTGTTTAACTTAATGCATCTTATAATCCGGTGCGTCTTATAGTCCGAAAAACATGGTACTTGTTTTTGACACCCTTCCGCTAACACTTTACAATAAGGTACACAACATTTGAGTAACTACTAGGGAACGCCTCAGGAACAAATCAGGAGCTTAGGGTAGTTAACCAGTACTTACTGGAGAATACACAACCAAGCCTATAGGGGACTACTGGTTTGTTACCACAGAAACAGAGGAGAAATTCTCCATGTGGGTTCTGAATAAACCCTGCACCAGTGAGGTCACAGATCATAATTGTCAAAAACCTGTTTCCTAGTGATTACTGATTTTATTGGATTTTCTCTTTTTTTTTTAAACTACTGACGAAAGACATTATCAATTTAATAATCTTGTACTGGTGTCTTCTTAACTATGTTTGACTATCACTTACTGAGCACCAAATCATTGCCTGGATATTATTTTGTTCACGTATGTAGTGAAGCATCATACCAAGTACTTACTGAGAACCAATCATTACTTAATCACTACCTGGCCATTACTTACTGGTTTGTTCCTGTGGTAACTAACCAGTAGTCCCCTAATAAGGCTTGGCTGTGCGTTCCCCAGTAAGTACTGGTTAACTACTCATTAGCTCCCAATTCGTTCCTTATTGATTTCCTGGGTAATTAGCCATTAGTTCTTGATTAGTTCCTCTTCATTTACAAGGTAACTAACCAGGTTGTGTGTGCCCAGTAACTGGTTAACTATTAGGTCCTGATTTGTTTCTGATTTTTCCTGAGGCATTCCCTAGTACCGGTAGTTAATCAAATTGT
>JBBPBX010055059.1:0-14308 GCA_038048925.1 Garcialebias charrua | reverse complement strand
TGGCTCTAAAGACCTGAACGGTATTGAGCAAAAACAGTGATTTCTGAATTAATAAATTGTTAAAAATTACAAAATGCATAAAAATGAAAAACAAAAAGCTGTGCCTCATAGGCCTGGACTTGGAGAGTAGTTTGATGTAAGTTTTGTGTGGGTGGCTCTAAAGACCTGAACGGCATTGAGCAAAAACAGTGATTTCTGAATTAATAAATTGTTAAAAATTACAAAATGCATAAAAATGAAAAACAAAAAGCTGTGCCTCATAGGCCTGGTCTTGGAGAGTAGTTTGATGTAAGTTTTGTGTGGGTGGCTCTAAAGACCTGAACGGCATTGAGCAAAAACAGTGATTTCTGAATTAATAAATTGTTAAAAATTACAAAATGCATAAAAATGAAAAACAAAAAGCTGTGCCTCATAGGCCTGGTCTTGGAGAGTAGTTTGATGTAAGTTTTGTGTGGGTGGCTCAAAAGACCTGAACGGCATTGAGCAAAAACAGTGATTTCTGAATTAATAAATTGTTAAAAATTACAAAATGCATAAAAATGAAAAACAAAAAGCTGTGCCTCATAGGCCTGGTCTTGGAGAGTAGTTTGATGTAAGTTTTGTGTGGGTGGCTCAAAAGACCTGAATGGTATTGACCAAAAACTGTGATTTATTAAATATTAAATTGTGAAAAAAATACAAAATGCATAAAAATTGAGAAATAAACAGCTGTAAACACTTTTTAATAAACAGTAATTGTGGGTGGGTCAAATCGTGTAAAATATATTATTTTATGTTTCTGAAGAGTTGACGCGGTCGAAAATTTGTTGACGGTCCCTAAGTGAACCATGACGTCTCTGAGTAGGGGCAGACTCAGCGCTGTTGCCGAAATCAGACTCCATGAAGCGGACTGACGAGAGCAACGCACCGCTGAAGGCACGGAGCTCGAATATCCAACGTCCAATATGAAAATAACTTCACTGCGGTCCGTTTCAGACACAATAACAACAAAATAAACCTTATTCTGATCTATAAAAGTTCATCTTAGTTGTAGTTTATTTTATAAATCCATCTAAACTTACATATGTGTTATAAATCCAATTATTTTTGCCCACTTTTTCCTTTTTGGGTCGTGGGGTCACTCAGTTATCACTGTGCGAGAGGCGGGGACACCGTCCCTGACATGTCTCCAGTCCATCACAGGGACACAACCATTCACTCTCTCACTCACACCTAGGGACTACAGTATTTAGAGTGACCAATCAGTCTAACATGCATGTTTTTGGTCTGTGGGAGGAAACCAGAGTACTGTACTGTACTTGGAGAAAACCCACCCAGAAAGGTCCTCGGCCGGGATTTGAACCGGAGCGACCTGCTCATTGAGAGGTGGCAGCTCTACCAACTGTGCCACCGTACTGCTCCTGTTTAAATCATTTTATCATTTACCATATGTTGCTTCTGCTGTTCTGCGTACTGTATTGTTGTAGTACTACTAGTGCTTAGCATATTTTTAGTTTAATGTTTTTCTTAGTTCATATCTTAGATCTTATTACTGTTTTTCTTTACAATTTATACTTTAGTTAGATGTAACTGGGACCCTGTCTACACAATTTTGTTCCACCACAGGTACCACATGTGGTGCAAATGACAAATAAACTTTGACTTTGATGTTGCACATAATGTTGGCAAGTTCTGCTGCAACAAAGTCCAGCTTAGATTATGCTATTTTTTTTGTTTTAATCTGAATTTAACCAGCTTTACAAAGTAAACATGTTATTTTAAAGACAACATTTGTATAAATAAACTCAAAAACACAGCAACTTTTGTTTCTGGAGAGTCATTATGTACAGTCAGTATTGTTCATTTACATTCACGGGCCAATTCATTAGGTACACTTGTTTGATTGCTTGGTAACACAAATAGCTAATCAGCCACTTACACGACAGCAATTTTATGCATTTAGGTTACCGGGGAATCTAAAATTTGCAGAAAATGACTCGTTGAAGTTCAAACTGAGCGTCAGAAGAATTGGAAAAGGGGGATTTAGGTGACTATGAACATTGTATGGTTGTTGGCGTTAGACGGGCTGTTCTAAGTATTTCAGAAATGTCTGATCTTCTGGTATTTTCACACACTGCCATCTATAAGCTTTACAGAGATTGGAAAATGGCCAGCAGTTGTGTGGACAGAAATGCCTTGTTGGTGTCAGAGGAGAATGGGCCGACTGGTTTGAGACGATGGAAAGACCGCAGTAGATTAAATAACCACTTGTTGCAAAGAACGGACCATAGAGTACGGTCTCTGATCTCGTATCACGTTGAACCTTGAAGCAAGTGGGCTACCGCTGTAGAACTACACCAGGTACCACTCCAGTTTGCACATGCTCACCAACTTACTGTACGAGACTGAAAGAACATTGCTGGTCTCATCATGACTCTCTGAAAACCCTAGAAATAGCTGTGCTTGAAAATCACACCCGATCAACAGTTTTTGAACTACTGACCAGACCAGGCCATCTGGCACCAACAACCATGCCACAGTCAAAGCTCCTTAAATGTATCATCAGGTAAAGAAATCCAGCAACGTTCAGTCGGGTCATCTGGACAGTTCCTTTTTCTTTTTTTGTTGAGACGTTTCGCTCTCCATCCGAAGGAAGGACTTTATCAATCTGAAGTCACATACAAACTGTTTTCACCACCGAGCAGTACACTCCTACAGTGGACCAACCAGTTTGCTGGTGATAAGCAAACTGGTTGGTCCTCTGAAGGAGTGTACTGCTCGGTGGGGAAAACAGTTTACATGTGACTTCAGATTGATGAAGTCCTCTGGATGGAGGGTGAAATGTCTCTCAGCAAATAAAAAGGAACTGTCCAGACGACCTGACTGAACATTGTTGGATTTCTTAAATGTCTTTTCTCTCCCATGCTGGTTCTCTGTTGTAGCTTCAGCAAGTTTTCTTCACCACATCTGGATGCCAAAAGGCATCAACATCATAAAGCATTCAAGTTCAGGCGTAAATAAAGTGGGTTTTGTGGGTGTACAGGAACATTTTATACTTGCACATTAAAAAGTATGCCTGACCAAAACAATTTGGAATAGTGTGGAATTTTGAAATGGAAAACGTGTAGAAACCCTGTGGTCGGGGAGCTTTTACTGTTGAGTTTAAACTTGCCTACTAGCGCTGGAGGGTGGTGACTTTCTACCCAAACACACCTCATTTATGGCAGCACAATGGCTCAGTGGTTAGCACTGTTGCCTCACAGCAAGAAGGTCCTGGGTTCAATAATAATAATAATAATAATAATAATGAATTTAATTTATAACGCACTTTTCATTAATGAAAATCTCAAAGTGCTACAAAGTGCAACAGAATTAAATGTCAATAAAACAAGTAATAAAACAAGTAAAATCAATAACAGTATCAACTAAGATCAAAAGTAGAATCATGAGGAGGTAGAGTATGCTCGGTTGAAAAGAAAGGTCTTCAAGCCGCTCTTAAAGTCAACCACAGACTGTGGGGCTCTCAGACAGTCAGGAAGAGAGTTCCACAGGCGGGGGGCAGCCACACTGAAAGCCCGGTCTCCCATGGTCCTTAATTTGGTTCTCGGAATGTGAAGGAGATTACTGTTCTGTGACCGTAGAGATCGGGTGGATGAGTATGGAATAAGAATGACCAATCACCAGTTGGACTTGGGGTCTTTCTGTGTGGAGTTTGAATGTTCTTCTCGTGCTTGCATGGGTTTTCTCCGGGCGCTCTGGTTTCCTCCCACAGACTAAAAACATGCATGTTTTGCAACAGGCCTCCCTTGCAAGAGATCTGTGATCTCAATGGGATTTGCCTGGTTAAATAAAGGTTAATAAATAAAATCTTCTTTCGCCATGTGTGCAGGCCCGTGGCGAGGCTATGGACGGTGGTGCTGTTGCTCGGGACGTGCCTTCTCTACTGCGCCCGTGTGGCGATGCCCATCTGTGCCGTCAGCATGGCGGAGAAGTTCAACTGGAGCAAGAGGGAGTCTGGCATGGTGCTGGGCAGCTTCTTCTGGGGATACTGCTTCACCCAGGTGTTCGGAGGCTACGTCAGTGACCGGTGAGACACGTGGCATCCGCTCAAGTGGATTGGGAAAAGAGTGGCGCGAGCGTCCTGCTGGTCCTTGGCACAGTGTGTTGTTTACACGGAAACGTCACTGATGGAACCGCTCTGTGGCGGTGACGCAAACAAGCACAGCAGTGTTTGCTTAGTCTGGAGAGATAACGCTGCGAATGAAGCTCAATGTTTTCTTTGTCTTACCATCCGGTCATGGACAAACAGTGTCCTTAAGAGATAAACTGTCCCTGTGTCAAGAGTTGCTCAACTTGGAAATGTCATTTGAACATTATAATCTATTTATACTTGCTGCTTTAAAAATATTATGACGTACCGGTAGTTGATCTTTTCTTCCATTTAATTTAATTTTGGAAAGATTCCTTGAAGTTTATCACCCATTTTTAGGAGAGATTATCCAACAACAAGCTGTCTTACAAACTCGCAGCAACGTGTTGAACATAAATGCAGTGTAGGCATCATGAAATCTAGTTGAAGACATGTTTATTTAATAAATTACGTCATGCCTTTGCATTCACCAGATGAAAATGCAGCACAACGAGTTATCCAAGTTTAAGAGTCTGCCTGCTTATCCCTCACTGTCTCTCCGTGCTTCTTTAGAGTGGGAGGTGAAAAGGTCCTCCTGCTGTCTGCAGCTGCCTGGGGATCAATGACAGCCTTCACCCCCATCTTGGCCCACCTCTGCTCCCAGCCCATCGTCTCCATGACGTTAGCTCGCTTCCTCATGGGCCTGCTTCAAGGTGAGGAGCTAGCTGAAGGCGTGCTCGAGTCATCTCTTCAGATTACATCAGTGAGACAAAAAGATGCAAGTTATGAGCTGATTGATCTTTCTTATAAAACCAGTTTTTATTAAAAAAACTTAGCATCACTTGAAGGTATGCACATCAACACACCCTTGCATGACAGAGTTTTAGACTTAAGATTATTTTATGATGAAAGATGAGACTTATTGCCATTTTGGTCAAACCTGTTAGATCATGTGTGATCTGTGTTAGCACATGAAGTAATTGAGGATGGCTAGCAATAGCTGTAAAATTGACAGAGTTGGTTATTTTTGGGTTGGCTACGGTCGGTTAGCTGTGCTGGCCATTAGATTAACATTAAACATGACTCATTTGTAGATGTACATCTTCGAAAGGTTCATTAAAAAGTGGATCATGAGACATTTTGCCAACATTCAGACCGAACCGACTCCACTAATGGTCAAGTTTTATCAAACTAAGTTTGCACGATCAGATATTTTAGCTCTGCTTCTTAAAATTGGCTGACTCACTGCCATTCTTATTTTCTAAAGTCAGCTGACTCTGGCAACCATCTTCACCGGTATTGACTTGACCAAAAATGTATCACTTTTAGTAGTTATTTCTTTCAAGTTCATCCACTGGTTTATGAGATATTGTGCTAACGCTACAGACAACTGTTCAGTTCACTGACAAAAAATTTCCTAACCGAACTCCTGACAAAAACAAAACAGGAGAAAACTGATGTTCTGACAAAAAAAAAGACTTCCTCCTGCAGTTAGTGCTCACTGTTTACAAAAAGTGGCTTTAGGTGCAGATTCACAAATCGATTAAAAAATCTCAAACTATGACACATTTCAAATACTAAACAAATCAGAATGTCAAAACCTGAACTGAAACTAGGCTGGCCCTCTGCAGAAAGAGCAGGGTAGGGTGTCCAGAGGGTTCTGGTCCAGACCAGGCTCAAACAAGACCATCACAGTCCTGCAGTTCAACTGCCATATACACACACACACATATACATGTGTACACACACAGACGTGAGCAAAAACATTATTGCCTTTGGCAGCAGGCAAAATATGTTGGAAAATCTACAAAATTCAACTTAAAGACATTTATTTAAAGGGGACCACAGATGCAAAATTCACTTTTTAATGTTTTTTTTACTCAACTTTGGGTATGTACTTCATAAAAAAACAGTCCTAAGGCCAAAAAAATGCACCCAGTGGTTTATTTACTCTAAGTAGATTTATTTTACTGTGATAAAAACGGTTCGTTTTTGAAATAAACTGGAAGTCAATCGCGCTTGTGACGTCACAAGCGCTAGGACAACCCACCACAACCTGAGTCCAGCCCCTCACCTAGCAACCCCTGGTTAGGCTCAACCCACTTCTGTATTAAACACATGACTGTTGTTTTTCATGATTTCATCTCATCTTTTGTTTATATGTTATTAATTTCATGTGTACAGCACTTTGTTGCAGCTGTGGTTTTTTAAATGGCTTTATAAATAAAGTATAATTGTTATTTTTATGTTTTAGTTCAATTTTTAGTGTATTTGCGATCTCTCCCAACGCGCCGCCGGCAAAAATTAAACGAGCATACCCCCGGCGTAGAGACCGGTTGCGACGGGACCCTCTTCTGGCTTGATGGAGCGGAGCTTCAACTGTACAGCCTCGCAGCAGCCTCGCAGCAGCGAGGACCTTCTCCTTACGGATTAATTTACGGGAGACACTTGGTGAACTTTGTGTTGTCTTGACTGGAACAGCGATAACTCCCAAAATCGCCGCGTGCAACGAGCGGAGCTGGCGAACACCGGAAGAGGAACAAGCTAACATTAGCATTCGGATTCGGGTGGTCTAATGCTAAAAGGAGCAGCAAATTGCGGCGCGCTCAGACGGGTTTCGGTAAGTTATCTTAAGCTAGCACTAACAGTAAGTCAAATGAGTAATAAAAAAAGAGCTAATTTTAAAACAACAACACATTACAGATACTGGCTGTTACAGAGGGCGTAAACAGATCTTTGAAGGGCGTGGACTTCAGAACTTCTATCAGAAACCGGTCGTTCAAAACGAAAGTTAAAAATGGCAGAATTAAAAAGGGTATAATTGATTATCTAAGAATTATTTTGTGCATTAAATTGAAGGAATAGGGTCTAGATAGCACACAGAAATAACATAAAATTTTAAAAAATGCATCTGAGGTCCCCTTTAAAACTCTAGTGCACAGCATTAACTTTACAGCTCTATCTACATTGGTAAATTTACAGTTATGATTAATGTGTGCACTTCATACTAAGACGGGACTTGACCATTACGTAGATCATCAGCTGATCATGTGACATCTATGAATGTGTGCTTCTGTTAATAACAGCATAGTTAGTTGGTTGCGTAGTCGTCTTTACTTTACTTGATATACCGGTACTACATTACTCATGACAGTTTATCTTTTTTGTTGTTGTTGTTGGGAAGTTTTGTATTGCATTAACCAAAGCTTCCATATGAACTGTTTCAATTGTGAAACCAGGCGTTGTTTCATCAACACAAACTCAAAATGTTTTAAAGCCTTATTTTTCTTTTCAGGAATTAAGTCTGTCATGATTGCCCTTTGCTGCCATGTCAGTCAGGCGATGATGTGCTTGTGTGTGCGTGTGTAGGTTTGTCTGTTTGCACAATGTCTTATGAACTGGTAGACAGATTGTGTCAACCAGTTTCAAAGTGGCCGCCGCAGTGAGTCAACTTTGGCAAATACAAACATGACCATAACTCAATTTGGTGTTACAGATACTGAGCTAAAATTTGATGTGGTAGTAGCTGAGGATTGTACACAGCACATACATTGAGTGCTAACAGATTAAGTAGAATCTTTGTTCAAAGCTGTGGATGTTCATTCCATTCGAGGCATGCATATTGTATTTTTTTGTTTTTGTATATGTTGCTTTACTTTTCTTTTTTGCTGTGGCTCAGGAGTTCATTACCCTTCCCTGGCAAGTCTGTGCTCACAAAAGGTGGTGGAAAGTGAAAGAGGCTTCCTCATGAGCACTGTGGGTAGTGGCTCCTATCTGGGGTGAGTCAAATGTGCTGTATTAAGGGATACTTGGGAAGAAAATTACTTTTATGAAGTACTGAAAAAGTGATTAAAGCTGTGTTTGTACCACAGTTATGCTTTGAACCAAGCAAGCTAAACCATTTATATCCATCTGTTTAAAAGTTGCACTTGTGTGACTTGTCCTTTCGTTTTTTTGTTTTTCTTTCAGCACTCTGGTGATCGGCGGGGCTGGTTCCCTCATGTTAGACCTGTACGGCTGGGAGAGTGTTTTCTATGTCTCTGGTCTCATGTCAGTCCTGTGGGCCTACTGCATGTGGAAATACCTCCTCAAAGGAGAAGGCAAGAGAAGTTTCCTCTGTATCAACAGCATCACTGCTGTCATTTCATGGTCGTGTTTTGCACCTGCTCATGGGTATACCTGAAGACAGTGTCCCACTTTATACTCATGCTTGTCCGTTTTGTGTTTGCAGGGCCTATAATCACTTTAGAGTCCCTGGGCAGCGGTGGGACCCCATCGAAACTTAACAAAAGACATTGGCTACGGCTCCTCAAACAACCTCCTGTCTGGTAAGATTAGAAATACAGCCTGTATGTATGCTAACAAATGTGCAAACGTCATCTTCCCTATGATCTCAAGTACTGAGTTCTTCTGCAGTATGTCCCTCCAGGAACAGAAATGTATGTACAGTACAGCTATTAGGGGCATAACGGTATGCCAACATCGTGGTTTGGGATGGGCCTTGGTATGAGGGTCATGATTAAAGACATGAAGAAGGAGAAACCATTGCCAAATTACAGTTTTTCATCCAATCTGAACAGTAACCCTTAGGTAAAAAAAGAAACTCAGATAAACTCCAGAAAGTTGTATATCTTGAGAAAACATTACTATTCAAGTAAAACCAAAACAAATTAATGTTTGCTTCGGTATTGGAACTTGATGCTAAATGAAAAGGAACTCAGATTTACATCTCTCAATGCAAAATTTTAAAACAAATTAAATGGGGAACTACTTACATCTAGCTTCTCAGTTTGCTGAGTGTAGTGGGGGGGATATGCTTGATATTGGGGAATATGAATACATATTCAAATAGTACTTCTTATTATACAACTGATACGCTCTGTTTCTAGTGACAAGGTGACCTTTTATGGTCTGATTTGGGGTTACAGATTAAATCATTTGTTTGGCTTTTGGCTTGAATCATTAACACACTGTTGGATATCCTGATGCATGCTCAGTATTCCAGGTAAATAAATCTAACAAGGTTGAGTCCAAGTACCGGGAGGTATCTCTGCAGACAAATACGGAAGGCGTATCTGGAGGGCCACGTCTGATTGGACGATAAGAAAAAAGGTGTTATTTGCAGATTGTGTTAACCACAGACATATTATGTCTATGGTGTTAGCCGGTTCGACATTAGCAACGTCTTGGGTTCAACATTGCCAGTGCCTCCATAACTTCTCTTTCCATCTTTCTCAACACAGAACTTCAAAGTCAAAGTCAACTTTATTGTCAGATCTGCAATATGTACTGTACAGGACATACACAGGACCGAAATTGCGTTTCTCTCAGTCCCTCGGTGCAACAGTAAACATCTAAACATTGAAACACTGAAACATATAATAATAGACATAAGCATAAAATAGTAAAACTAACACTGTCCTGAGTTTTTTTGCATAGTGGTATAAGAGTATGAAAATTTACACCAACTCTAAAACTAAAACATTAAACATTTAATGAACATAATACTGTCCTGAGTTTTTGCATACTAGTATAAAAAAAGAGTATAAAAAGTATAACTAAAATAAACTAAAGGTTTCTAGCATTGACATTTGCAAAGTGGCAAAGCAGCGTATGAGTTAATGTACACAGTATATGTATGAGGTAGTAGTTGATGTTGTTATAGAGGCAAAAAGTGGCATATGCAGTAAGGCACATTGGGCATCCCTAAATAAGACCGTTCAGAGCACACTGTATATGTATCAGCAGTGGTGTAGATATTAGAGTAGTGTAAATGTAAACAGTAGTAATTACATGTAAGCAGTAGTAATAAAAGTAAACAGTATTAATAAATGTAAACAGAGAATGTAAACAGTATTATGATTATAGGCAGTGATGTAATACAAACATTAGTGCAAGTAACTTCCAGTTAAATCTCAAAATAAGAGCAACATAAATGGGTACTGGGGATGGATAAATGTTTTTTTTTTATACCTAGCCATTACATAAAAAAAATAATCCATTTTGGTTGTTGAATAATGTGAAAATAGTTCCAATCAGTTCATAAATAAAATAAAAAAAATAATAATAATGATACTGTACTTAAACTGGCCTTGGGACAAAGGATGTTTCTTTAACTTCACATTTTCTTGTTCAACCTTTTAAATCAGTCACTGGAGATGAGTGATTGTCAGTTTCTGTAAGATTTCTGCAACTGGAGCAGGTATTTCTGCTTACTGGTTAACTTCCTCAGCTGTCTCAGATTTTAAGGGTCAGTCCTACTCCATGTTTCAGCTCCTTTCATACATCAGATCTCATAGAAGAGCGCTTCTAAAGAGCAAATTTTGTTTTTAGCTTTTATTTTGGGCCATTTTCTCGTTATAGGACTCATGATCTTTAATTGAGACCAAACGTTTTGACAAATGGGAGCAGGTTTCACTTCATATGCTTCATATTTCATTGTACCCAGACCAGACTCAAGCCAACCTGTGTCAGGTGCAGCCTACAACCCAAGAACTAAAGAGAATCTTCTTGTGTTTGACAGCAGATATAACATTTTCTTAGAAACGTTCAGTTTAAAAAAAGACCTGATGTACAGTAACTTACCTAAAGAGCCAGAAAATACAGCTAGCCAATCAGTGTTTGCCCTCTAGAAACGCCTTTCTCCAGAAACGCCCACGTTTGGTCTGCAGAGAACCCCTTCTCATTGTGCCAAGTCCTCTGGAAGGGTTCTTCTTAGCTAAACTGTTTCATCTTTTATCCAAATGACTTATTTTGTCTTTTGGATAAAAGATGAAACATTTCATAAAAAGAAAAATCCTTCCAGAGGACCTGACTCCCCCGTGTTAGACACTGTTGGATAATTACAGCCTGCATTCCAAAGTTAGGCATTTGACGTAGAGAGGAAAAGAATGAATGCGTCACTAGACCGCAGGCTTCTGTCAAACCAGTTTAACATTGTTTGAACCAAATCAGATATTGTCATCAAAACTGAGCAGGCTTTGATACAAAGAGCTTGATATTTTCAGGTGTAACTGGTTGTTTTTCTCTCGACTCTCTCCTCAGTGCTGTGATAGTGACGCACCTTTGCACAGCAAGCACTTTCTTCACTCTGTTGTCATGGCTGCCAATGTTCTTTAAAGACTCTTTCCCTGATGCCAAGGTAACAATAAACCTCTCATGCTCCTTGAAGTCATACATTTGACCTGCAGTTTGCAAGAAAAACAAATAAACCAAATACTGTAGATTGTAGCATCTAAAATAGACAGACTGCAGCTTTATTTTAATATTTGTCTCATTTAAAAAATATATTCCTGTGCCTCTGTTTTCTATAATGCCTGTGTTTGACAGTACTGACTTGAATCTTTAGAATGCATATCTTAGTATGTTAATGTGTTGTTCCTCCAGGGCTGGGTGTTTAATGTCATTCCTTGGTTGGTGGCCATACCCTTATCCCTCTTTAGCGGCTGCCTGTCTGACCACCTCATACGTCAAGGTATAGAACATGAGTCAGAGATATGATATCCATTTTAAAATGCATGTTGTTGACAAAGCAGCTGCTTATTTATCTCTTTATTCCCATCAGGTTTTGACACAGCTTCAGTAAGAAAGTTGATGCAGGTACAAGATTTGAAATGGCTATTATTCTTATGTTTTATGGCTTCTTGGTCCAACACACATTCACTCCATCTTTACCACAGTATAATGTGTATACTTTTAACCTGGGTTTTTTGTATTTCTTTATTTAGTTTTTCTCCATGGGAGTGTCCAGTGTTTTTACTGTCCTCCTTTGTGGGGACACCACCTTTTCCTGGGCTGTAGCATTTGTATCAGCCACCATGGGCCTCACCACCTTCAGCCACAGGTACTGGCACTTGTACACACAGTAACTTGTTGCTTAACGTTCATGGTGCTATTTAAAGGTTATCTTTATTTTAATTTGTACCACCACAAAACGGCTTTTTGGACGTTAACATTTTTATTCTTTCACTGCCTGATATATAGAACAAAAAGTACCCTGAATAGTACGATGTTGCGACTGCAGGAGTTCCACAAGGATTGATTTTTGGACTATAGTTGTTTAGTTTGAACATGAAGGATATTCTGCTGATGTGTGAGGATGTTGACATTTTAGTGTTTGCAGATGACACTGTTCTATGTACCCTGATGCATGCTCAATAATCCAGGTAGAAAAATCTAAAAAAGCTAAGCCTGGTCCTCTGGACATTCAAAAAACAAAACAAAACAAAAAAGGTGAAACGTTTCGTCTTTCGGACGAAAGACAAAATGTTTAAACTTTTTTTGTTTTATGTACTTTATTCTATGTTCTATGTACTTTATTTTGAAAAAGCTAAACAAGTAGCAGTTGCAATTTATAATGGATAAAGTTTCAGTTTGGTGAGAAGTCTTTCTCGTGTCTCACAATAAAGTATAGCTAGTAGAGTTTCACAAATGTTTGTGTAAATGGTCCAGAAATCAATAGTTTAAGGTAAACATCCATCCATCCATCCATCTTCTTCCGCTTATCCGGGGTCGGGTCGCGGGGGTAGCAGCCTAAGTAGGGAGGCCCAGACTTCCCTCTCCCCAGCCACTTGGAGCAGCTCCTCCGGGGGAATCCCAAGGCGTTCCCAGGCCAGCCGAGAAACATAGTCCCTCCAGCGCGTCCTGGGTCTTCCTCTGGGTCTCCTCCCGGTGGGACATGCCCGGAACACCTCACCAGGGAGGCGTCCAGGAGGCATCCTAACCAGATGCCCGAGCCACCTCAACTGGCTCCTCTCGATGTGGAGAAGCAGCGGCTCTACTCCGAGTCCCTCCCGGATGACTGAGCTTCTCACCCTATCTCTAAGGGAGAGTCCAGCCACCCTGCGGAGAAAACTCATTTCAGCCGCTTGTATCCGAGATCTTGTTCTTTCGGTCATAACCCAAAGCTCATGACCATAGATGAGGGTGGGAACGTAGATCGATCGGTAAATTGAGAGCTTTGCCTTTTGACTCAGCTCTCTCTTCACCACGACAGACCGGTACAGCGCCCGCTTCACTGCGGACGCTGCACCTATCCGCCTATCGATCTCACGCTCCAGTTTTCCCTCATTCGTGAACAAGATCCCGAGATACTTAAACTCCTCCACTTGGGGCAGGACCTCCTCCCCGACCCGGAGAGGGCATGCTACCCTTTTCCGGCTCAAGACCATGGCCTCGGATTTGGAGGAACTGATCCTCATCCCGGCCGCATCACACTCGGCTGCAAACCGCTCCAGTGAAAGTTGTAAATCACGAACTGATGAAGCCAGTAGGACCACATCATCTGCAAAAAACAGAGAAGCGATTCTAAGGTCACCAAAACGGATCCTCTCAACACCTTGGCTGCGCCTAGAAATTCTGTCCATAAAAGTTATGAACAGAATCGGTGACAAAGGGCAACCTTGGCGGAGTCCAACTCTCACCGGAAACGAGCCTGACTTACTGCCGGCAATGCGGACCAAGCTCTGACACCGGTCGTACAGGGACCTAACAGCCCTTATCAAAGGGCCTGGTACCCCATACTCCCGGAGTACCCCCCACAGAACCCCCCGAGGGACGCGGTCGAATGCCTTCTCCAAGTCCACAAAGCACATGTAAACTGGTTGGGCAAACTCCCACGCACCCTCCAGGACCCTGCTGAGGGTGTAGAGCTGGTCCAGTGTTCCACGACCAGGACGAAAACCACACTGCTCCTCCTGAATCCGAGGTTCGACTATCCGACGGACCCTCCTCTCCAGAACCCCTGAATAGACCTTACCAGGGAGGCTTAAGAGTGTGATCCCCCTATAGTTGGAACACACCCTACGGTCCCCCTTTTTGAATAGGGGAACCACCACCCCAGTCTGCCAATCCAAGGGAACTGCCCCCGATGTCCACGCGATATTGCAGAGTCGCGTAAGCCAACACAACCCTACAACATCCAGAGCCCTAAGGAACTCCGGGCGAATCTCATCCACCCCCGGAGCCTTGCCACCGCGGAGCTTTTTAACCACCTCGGCGACCTCAGCACCAGAGATCGGAGAACCCGACCCAAAGTCCCCAGGCTCTGCTTCCTCAGTGGAAGACGTGCCAGTAGGATTGAGGAGGTCTTCGAAGTATTCCGCCCACCGACTCACAACATCCCGAGTTGAGGTCAGCAGCACGCCACCTCCACCATAAATGGTGTTGGTCTCGTACCTCTTTCCCCCCCTGAGACGCCGG
>JBBPBX010055058.1:0-23237 GCA_038048925.1 Garcialebias charrua | reverse complement strand
GGGTGTTTTGGTTTGTTGGGGTACACACATTGGGCCTCATGCACAAAAATGTTCGTATTCTTATCCTAACTTCCTCCTACTTTTGTTCGTACGAAGCGTTCGTACGAACATGCCACGTCAGATCCAACAACGTCTTCTATAGTCAGGAAATGTGTGTATATGAGCTGTGTAAATAATGATGAATCCCACCTGTTCTATTCACGTGCTCGTGCACGCGAGAGGTTATTTACATAATTCCCACCCCTCAAAACACCATATAAGGATATAGTTTCCTGCCACCGCGAGCAGGAAGTGTCCATTCATTCCGGCTTTTATGCGTCAGAAAACACACAAACGCGTTTGGCGAATTAAAATTGACTCGCCTTTGATCATAGTGTCAGCCCCGGATCTGAGCGCAGACCCACACAGAATACAGATGACATCAGTGAGCGCCCACAGTCAACAGGCAGTTTATATTAAAAATGACATGAAGCAACTGTTTCGCCTTTCTTCTCCCCTGGGTCTCTGCAGCAGCGCTGTGTGTGTGTGTGTGTGTGTGTGTGTGTGTGTGTGTGCCGACAGAGGCGCGTGGCGCGTTGCGTGGCACACCGGGTGGTCGACATGAGTGGGGGCGCGTTGCGTGGCACACCGGGTGGTCGACATGAGTGGGGGCGCGTTGCGTGGCACACCGGGTGGTCGACATGAGTGGGGGCGCGTTGCGTGGCACACCGGGTGGTCGACATGAGTGGGGGCGCGTTGCGTGGCACACCGGGTGGTCGACATGAGTGGGGGCGCGTTGCGTGGCACACCGGGTGGTCGACATGAGTGGGGCGGGGGCCGCGCGCGGGTCGCGCAAGGTGGTGGACGTGGGGGGGGGTTGATGCCGCTTTAATTAAACCAATATGTGTGGTTGCATTTAATTGTTTAAACTCGAAATATTTTCTAAATAACGAAATATAAAGTTATTAGTGGAGAAAAGGCAGTCTGGATGACAGCAGACTGACGCTCCTAAAATATACGACAGGTCTGGACCACACGTAGATTCTGTTCGTATCTGAAAAAAATCCTAGGATACGAAAACATTGTTGGATGCCACAAATGATCCCAAATCACTCGCACGCACAGTATACGCACATTTCTGTGCGTACGAACGGTTTGTGCATGAGGGCCATTGTTTGACGTCATTGTATGGGTGTTTTCACTTTTTTTCTTCTTTTTTTCTCTTTTTCTCTCCCTACCTCCCTTTGCCCTCTCTCTTTCAGGCGACCAGGGGGCAGCCCCGCCTATTCTACTCTGGGCTGAACTATGGCTGATTCTATCCCGACACCAGTAGCAGGGGTAGGACAGGAGATCTGTTTTACCAGCTTTAATTGCAGGGGGATTAACACCCCACAAAAGCGCAGTAAGGTAATACACCATATACAATGCTTGGGGACACACATAGCATTTTTGCAGGAGACACATCTTAGGAATGGGGACCACCTAAAGTTGAGGCGTAGCTAGGCTGGTCAGGTTTTCCACTCCTCTTTCAACACCAAATCCAGGGGGGTGGCAATTCTTATTAATAAATCTACCCCGTATGTGCACTCTCAAACCATTTCTGATTCATATGGCAGATACATTATTATCACGGGTACTATCCACAATATTCCGGTAGCTTTGGTTAATATTTATGCTCCCAATTGCGATAATGACAACTTTTTTAAACATGTTTTTCAACTACTACCCGACATGTCCACTTATCATCTCATAATGGGAGGCGACTTCAACTGCTGGCTAGATCCTCAGCTGGACCGTTCATCTCTAAATATAGTCACGCCCTCACGCTCCTCCAAGGTCATAAACTCCTACATGTCAGAATTCAATGTGCAAGAGGCTTGGCAATTTCTACACCCCTCTCAGAAGGTTTTCTCTTTTTTCTCCCCAGTCCACCACACCTACACGCGCATTGATTTCTTTCTGATTGATAACAGATTGCTATCTCGGCTCACCGGATGTAAATACGATGCTATTGTTCTATCAGACCACGCCCCAATTTCCATAACTATCAGATTTGGCTCTCACCCCGTCGAACGACCGCCGTGGAGACTTAATACCCGCCTATTGACGAATGACAGGTTTGTATCCTTTGTAGCGCGACAAATAGACTTCTTCCTAGAGACCAATAAAAGTCCCGGAATTTCGGCCTCATTGCTTTGGGAGACACTTAAGGCCTTAATTAGAGGAGAAATTATCTCTTATGTAAAGTACGAAAATAAATTACGAAAAGATAAACTTAATACACTGACGCGCCAAATCTCTCACATTGATAACTTGTATGCCACATCCCCTTCTCCTGTTTTATACAAGGATAGACTCATCTTACAGGCTGAGTTTGATGTCCTCATGACCCAACACACTACAGAGATGTTACTTCAAACAGGTGCCCAATTTTATGAACATGGGGATAAAGCTGGCAAACTGTTAGCTCATTGGATTCGTCGTCTATCAGCCTCTCGCCATATCACCCAGATTCAAACTGATCAGGGTACCACTGTTAACCCAATAGAGATCAACCTGGCCTTTAGAGATTTTTACGAAAAACTTTATTCCTCGGATTGTTCTCCCTCGGAGACAGACTTCGATGATTTCTTTGACACCTTGGAAATCCCTACCATTGGTCAGGATGTGGCTGACAATCTTGAAAGACCCATTGATGTCTTGGAACTCTCTAAAGCAATCAAAGCTTTGCAGGGGGGAAATGCCCAGGTCCTGATGGATTTCCCTGTGAATTTTATAGGACATTTTGGGACAGGCTTTCCTCTTTACTCCTGGACGTATACAATGAATCCTTAACTTCTGGACATCTACCCCAGACCCTTAACCAGGCTGTTATTACCTTACTGGCAAAAAAGGACAAAGATCCTTTGCTCTGCGCCTCCTACCGTCCAATAAGTCTCCTCAATGTTGATTTCAAATTACTAGCAAAGACGTTAGCGCTAAGATTAGAAGCTGTACTCCCTAGTGTGGTAGGAATGGACCAGACCGGTTTCGTGCGAAATAGGAACTCCTTCTCCAACATAAGACAGCTCTTCAATGTTTTATACAGCTCACCTTCTGACAGTACCCAAGAAGGTGTGATATCTTTGGACGCTGAGAAGGCTTTCGACAGGGACGAGTGGTCATACTTATTTTACTCGATTAAGAAATTCGGCTTTGGAGAGACCTTCTTGTCCTGGATTAAACTGCTTTACTCTGACCCTTATGTGTCAATTCGGACAAACAGGAACCATTCAGACTATTTTCGTCTCGGTCGCTCTACGCGCCAAGCTGTCCATTGAGCCCGCTGCTATTCGCTCTGGCAATTGAACCCCTCGCAATAGCACTTAGAAATAGTACGAGCATTGTGGGTGTGGTGAGGAAAGACTTAGAGGTTAAGTTGTCTCTATACGCCAATGATCTCCTTTTGTATGTTTCCAATTTGGATGTCTCTATTCCCGCTATACTTGCTACACTGGGTAGATTCGGACAACTGTCAGGTTACAAACTAAATCTTAACAAAAGCTAACTATTTCCTATCAATGCGCTGGCTAAGAGCTATCCATTGCACACACTACCTTTTAAGGTGGTGGATCAAGGCTTTTCCTATCTAGGAATCAAAGTTACATCTAAATATGGAGACCTCTTCAAAGCCAACTTTTCCCCTCTGCTAACTCACATCAAGGAGGACTTTGATCGTTGGTCGATGCTGGGTCTTTCTTTAGCTGCCCGGGTTAACGCTATTAAAATGAATATCCTACCTCGTTTCTCCTACCTATTTCAATGCATACCTATCTTTCTCCCGCGGTCCTTTTTTAACAAACTAGATAGTATAATTATCAAATTTCTTTGGAACGGGAAAGCTCCTCGAATCCGTACTGAATTTCTACAGCGGCCTAAGAAGCTGGGTGGTATGGCCCTCCCAAATCTAAGGTTCTATTACTGGGCCTCAAATATTAGACTTTTTCGATATTGGCTTGAGGCGGGTAGCCCCTCCTCTCCAGCCTGGGTCTCCATGGAAGCCAACTCAGTAAGTCCCGTTGATGGAGATGTTCAACATTTATCATCTAAAACTAATTACTCTGACCCAATAATTATAACCCAGCTCACTTATATCAAATATTCTCTGTTCCCTTTTAACACTTATATTTGATAGTACAAACATATTTGTTTGCTTTTCTCCTTGATACAGAAAAGACAGTCTTTTAGCCTTGACAATGTTTGGATTAGATGTTCTTGTTGGATCAGAACCATGACTCGTTTGTTTTATCTGTAAGACGTCAGAGCTTGTCAACTCCACCTCCTTCTTGTTTAAATAGCTTGTCATGTCCAGCACAATTCGGATTTGTGCTGGACAATGTATTTGAGACCAAACTAAGTTTCAAAAGACATTAAAAGCCTTTCCCCTTTGCAAAGTTGTTTTGTCTGTGTTAACACAATTCTCTTGTTTATCTTGTGTGGTTTTTATTAAGGTAACAGGGGGTTTAAAATCCCCATCACCCGTGTCTTTGGCAGCTCTGCTATACTCTCCATTACAATCCTCAACTAAACCTTACACTTCTAATAAATTGGTGGAGGGATCTTTAAAACTATGGAAACAATTCAGACGGCACTTTGGCCTACAACCTATTTCGATACATGCTCCCATACCCTCAAACCACACTTTTCTGCCATCTCTTTCGGATAATGCTTTCTTGTCATGGCGGAGAAAGGGTCTCTCTACCTTTCACGACATGTACATTAACAATACCTTCGCCTCATTTCAACAAATCTCCGAGAAGTTCGGTATCCCTCGTCACCAGTTCTTTAGGTACTTACAAGTGCGTAGTTTTGTCAGATCCACCTACCCAAACTTTCCCAACCTTCCCGTGGATACAACCCTGGACATTTTTCTAAAACCCCAGGTCAAACTGAAAGGAGCTATTTCTTCCACATACAATCAAATTAGGACTCTACGTCCCCAAACTCTAAACTCTATTAAACTACTCTGGGAAGAGGATCTGGGTCAGACCATCTCAGAGGATCTCTGGTCACAAGTTTTACTATCTGTGCACAAATCTTCGATTTGTGCCAGGCACAACTTGATCCAATGTAAGCTTGTGCATCATATTTATTACACCAAAGCACGCCTGGCCAAGTTCTATGACAACATTTCCCTTGCTTGTGATAGGTGTCAGCATTCCCCAGCCAATTTAATTCACACCATCTGGCTGTGTCCTCAACTCCATCAATATTGGTCTAAAGTCTTTGCTATATTATCAGACATTTATGACAGACAATTGGAACCAGACCCATTAACTGCCTTATTCGGAATTACCCCTCTGCAATCCACCCTGTCCTCATCACAAAAGTCCTCCCTTGCTTTCCTGACCTTTTTGGCAAGGAGAGTGATCATTACAAAATGGAAATCGCCTCGCCCTCCTTCACATACCCATTGGCTCCGAGATGCGTTACATTTTATTAAACTTGAAAAAATTCATTGCACTTTGAAAGGTTGCTCTGCCAAATTTTTAGGATTGTGGAACCCTCTCTTGAGAACCCTTAAAAGGTTAAATTTCCCCAATATCCCAGACTGATAGGGTGATTTGTGTGTCTGTAGCTGGTGTATGCACTTGTCGCTACTATTTTAGCTCTCTCTCTCTGGAGAAGACTTGACTATTCTGACGACGGGGTCCTCCCCTGGTGCCTGAATTCCCCCCCCTTCTCCCCCCCTTTTTTTATTTTTTTATTTTATTTTATTATTTATTTTTTTATTTATTTTTTTATTATTATTGGTATTATTATTATTGTCTCTTTATTTTTTTATTTTTTTAAGATATTCGTTCTTTTGGTGTTCAATTAAACGGACAGTACATTGTTAATATTGTACTATTCACATTTCTTCTGTAATGTACTTCAAAAATCTAAAATAAACTTGGGAAAAAAAAAATTAATTGGTTAAGTCAAAATGTGTTTTCCATATAAAATGTGCTAAATCTTTACAGATAATTGTCCTGATGCAGGCTCAGTAAATGTAGTCCTCTGGACAGATTCTTCTTTGTATCAAAAAGACTTCTTCAGTCTGAGGAGCTGTGACAAACTCAGTCATCGTTCCTCCTTGATAGAGAGGAACGATGGTTTGAGAGAGGAGTAAAGGAGGCCATCTTTGTGAAAAGAAACCGTCCATCATTAAACAGAGGTGGAGGCCTCCATGTTCAACTGTCCACCTCTTACAATGCTGTTATTGCTAGTATCTTACTGTTCATATAAAATATTTGATAATGTTCTTATAGAAACAATTCTTGAATAATGTTCATAATGTGTTAATGCTACATGTTTGTCTCAGGCTACTTCTTGTTCTGCCATTAACTCTAAATACTTATTGAATAGTTTATATATGTAGGTAAAACTAGATGTTGAACAACCCATTAAAATACACCAGAATGCAGGAAATGGCATCTATTTTATTCAAAATTTTCTGGGAGAGGACCCCCACTGGCAACCTAGCCGGGGGGGGGGGGCCATTGGGGTTGCTCGCACAGGGCGCCAAATAGGCTAGGACCGCCTCTGAGCTCGTAAGTCCCGAACCTCGTATGTCGATGTGCTCGTAAGTCAGGGACCACCTGTATATTAAAACAAATGACGTGTTAATAATGTGCAGCAGCATATTACATCACATTGTGAACATGTTTCAGCAGCCTCAGAGTTTCACATGTTTTATAGAGCGGTTTTATAGAGGTTGTTGTCCAAATACTGATCATATGTATGTATATATTTAACCAGGAAAATAACTTGTTGAGATTAAAAATCTATTTTCCAAGAGTGACCTGGCCAAGACAGCAGCATAAAACATACAGCAAATCCAAAATACACAAAATACATACCCAAAGGGAATCACATAATTACGGTACATATTAGTGCAGTTACAGGAGCCAAGTGATCTGATCTCTCATTCCTTTATAATTGATTTAATTTGCCACAACGTAACAAGAGAAGATAACTTTAAATCCTTCTGCAGAATATTCCAATGGCAGGGGAGAAAGAGTTAAAAGTTTTTTGTTTTTTTACCCAGTTTAGTTCTGACCCTTGGGACCTGCATCAAAATAATGTCCTGAGAGCGCAGACTATAATGGCTGAAAGTTCTAAGTGAACATAAATATGTAGGAAGATGCCCAAGGATGAAAAAAAACAGCGAGTGAGAAAGTCTGCGGTCAGTCAAAGAGGGATATTTTACTGTAGCATACAAAGTGCAGTGATGTGTTCGAAAGCCACAGTCAGTCATAAAACAGAGGGCACAGTGATATTCATTCATTCATTCAACCTTTATTTATACAGGCTAGCCTCGTTGAGCCACGGGGACTCATTTACAAGAGGGACCTGTCTCACTCACACCCAGGGTCAATTTAGAGTTACCAATCAGTCTAACATGCATGTTTTTGGACTGTGGGAGGAAACCGGAGTACCCGGAGAAAACCCACGCATGCACGGAGAGAACATGCAAACTCCACCCAGAAAGGCCCCCGGACCGGGATTTGAACCGGGGACCTGCTCGCTGAGAGGCAGCAGCTCCACCAGTTGTGCCACCGTGCTGCCCATATACAACATCCATTTATTTATTTTTTTAACTGAGCTGAAGAGTTCATAAATAGCAGATCATGATCTACCAGGGGCAGAATGGTTGAAACAATCAGGTGCCTTCTGACTTGGTATGAGAAACACTTTTTGTTTCTATAAAAGAAACCCAATTTAAGTTTTGGTTTATAAACCAGTTTGTCAAGATGAGATTTAAAGGATATGCTCATCAGTCAGAATACCTAAATATTTGTAGCACCTGACAACTTCAATTTCAGCCCCTTGAACAGTTCACAAGCTGGGGATGATAGGTGGAAGCTGCTTACCATTTGAAAATAGCATAGCCTTTGATTCTTCTGCATTCAAAACCAGCTTAAGCCCAGCCAGACGGGACTGAACAGTATCAAACACAGATTGCAGCAGTTTAAATGATTGTGAAACTGAAGAAGATGAACAATAAATAATGGTATCATCAGCTGAAAGAGGAGATTTAGCATCAGGCAAGTTATCGCTCAGATTGTTTACATAAATTGTGAACGACAAAGGACCTAGTAATGAGCCTTGAGGCACTCCCTTTAAAACAGGAAGGAGGTCGGAACAAAACCCAGCTGCTTGGACACATCGAGTTCTACCAGATAAATAGTTGGAGAACCAGTGCACTGCCTGAACAGAACCCACCTTTGTAGAGTAAATTCATCAGATGATGATCTTCAGTGTCAAACACTTTACAAAGGTCAACAAAAAGAGTTGCACAATAGTCTGCCATTTAGTCAGAGAGTCTTTATTGTCATTTGCACCGCATGTGGTACATGTGATGAAATGAGATTATGTACACAGGGTAGAGCATCTATAAAGTCATTTGCCAGTTTAAGAGCAGAAGTTGTTGTACTGTGCTTTTTTCAAAAACCTGACTGCTGTTGTGAGAGCAAGCCTGTTGATCATCATCAGTCTGTGGCTGCACACACCCTGCCCCACTGCACAGAACAGGCAGCCGGGCCATGTTAGGAGAATCTGTTACCATGGAGACGGGTCAACTGTGCCTGTTACCATGGAGACGGGTCAACTGTGCCCAGAGACGTGTGGAGAGGTCCGACACAAAGGTCCAGTCGGAGGTTGAAGGCATGACGTGTGTCCAGGAGCGTCGGCTGTACGAGAAGCACTGCAGGTGAGTGTGACTGCATTCTTCTTCTGCTGTTTTAATAAGATACAACAACTGAAGCTGGAGCTGTTCTGAGTTCAAATAAAAACAGAGTGGTTTGAAGTTTGAAAGCTGCAACGTTTGTTACAGATCGTCCATTTAATGAATCTCTGCTCATTTCAGTTAGATTAAATTACCACAGCTTTGGCTATCCTGATGCATGCTCAATAATCCAGGTAGAAAAATATAAATAAATAAAAAGCTAAGTCTGGTCCACTGGACATTCAAAAAACAAAACAAACAACCAAAAAAATTTGTAGAAATGTTTCGTCTTTCCTCCGAAAGACACGGAGGCCTCCACCTCTGTTTAATGATGATGAAAAGAAACCACCCATCATTAAACAGAGGTGGAGGCCTCCAGGTTCAACTGTCCCCCTCTTACAATGCTGTTATTGCTAGTATCACTCAGCCCTCTGTGAATAGCAAACAACCATCAGGGTGCTACCTATCCATCATTAGGCTGATGGTCCTCCTTGATCATGTGAGCAGCTAATTTAGGCTGTCAGCAGCAAACTAAAAAATATATATTAAAAAATATATATATGAAATAGCGTAATGTGTATTGTATTAGTTAGAAAATTAGAAAGAGTTAGTCATTTTGCACTGTTAGTTGAAGATTATTATTGTTTAATCTGATTGTTGGAAAAAAGGGGCAGATATAATAAGATTTATTCTTCTTTCTGCTACCTTTCATTTTTTTATATTTTGTACATTATAATTTATGGGATTGTCTTGTATTGTTTCTTTTGTAAAAAAAATGAACAAATTTAATAAACATAAACATAAACTGGTTGATCCACTGTGAGAGGGGGCTATTTATAAGACTGAGCTGAATACAGCACCTCAGACTGAATAAGTATTTTGGAGGAAAGACGAAACATTTCTACAATTTTTTTTATTTGTTTGTTTTGTTTTTGAATGTCCAGAGGACCAGACTTAACTTTTTTAGACACAGCTTTGGCTGTTTGTTAACATAAAAACTGTACTGTGATGTAACAATATTGTGATACAGGTTAATTAATCAAATATGAACAATAAATTGCATTAGAGGATAAATAGAGAGTTATCCACACTTTTCTGACTGGGGCCACGACCTCAGATTTAGAGGTTCTGATTCTCATCCCAGCTGCTTTACACTTTATGAACAGCTCCAGTGAGAGCTGAAGATCACTGCACGATGATGCCAACAGCACCACATCGTCTGCAAAGAGCAGAGATGGAATCCTGAGGCCCACTGGCTGCACTTAGAAATTCTGTCCATAAAAGTAATGCTGTAGTACTTAAAATGATACATTCTCTCAGTTTAAACTTTTGATCTGTGATTTGTGTTCTATTCTGAATAAAATATTAGATGTTGGCACCTCCACATCATTGCATTCAGTTTGTATTCACAGTTTGTTTAGTGTCCCAACTGTTTATCTGGTTTGTACACAGACAATCATAAAGCATTCTACTACACACACATTCATAAAGGACTCTACTACACACACATTCATAAAGGACTCTACTACACACACATTCATAAAGGACTCTACTACACACACATTCATAAAGGACTCTACTACACATGCATTCATAAAGGACTCTACTACACATGCATTCATAAAGGACTCTACTACACATGCATTCATAAAGGACTCTACTACACATGCATTCATACAGGACTCTACTACACATGCATTCATACAGGACTCTACTACACACACATTCATAAAGGACTCTACTACACATGCATTCATAAAGGACTCTACTACACATGCATTCATAAAGGACTCTACTACACATGCATTCATAAAGGACTCTACTACACATGCATTCATAAAGGACTCTACTACACATGCATTCATAAAGGACTCTACTACACATGCATTCATACAGCACTCTACTACACACACATTCATAAAGGACTCTACTACACATGCATTCATAAAGGACTCTACTACACATGCATTCATAAAGGACTCTACTACACATGCATTCATAAAGGACTCTACTACACATGCATTCATAAAGGACTCTACTACACATGCATTCATAAAGGACTCTACTACACATGCATTCATAAAGGACTCTACTACACATGCATTCATAAAGGACTCTACTACACATGCATTCATAAAGGACTCTACTACACATGCATTCATAAAGGACTCTACTACACATGCATTCATAAAGGACTCTACTACACATGCATTCATACAGCACTCTACTACACACACATTCATAAAGGACTCTACTACACATGCATTCATAAAGGACTCTACTACACATGCATTCATAAAGGACTCTACTACACATGCATTCATAAAGGACTCTACTACACATGCATTCATAAAGGACTCTACTACACATGCATTCATAAAGGACTTACTACACATGCATTCATAAAGGACTCTACTACACATGCATTCATAAAGGACTCTACTACACATGCATTCATAAAGGACTCTACTACACATGCATTCATAAAGGACTCTACTACACATGCATTCATAAAGGACTCTACTACACATGCATTCATAAAGGACTCTACTACACATGCATTCATAAAGGACTCTACTACACATGCATTCATAAAGGACTCTACTACACATGCATTCATAAAGGACTCTACTACACATGCATTCATAAAGGACTTACTACACATGCATTCATAAAGGACTCTACTACACATGCATTCATAAAGGACTCTACTACACATGCATTCATAAAGGACTCTACTACACATGCATTCATAAAGGACTCTACTACACATGCATTCATAAAGGACTCTACTACACATGCATTCATAAAGGACTCTACTACACATGCATTCATAAAGGACTCTACTACACATGCATTCATAAAGGACTCTACTACACATGCATTCATAAAGGACTCTACTACACATGCATTCATAAAGGACTCTACTACACATGCATTCATAAAGGACTCTACTACACATGCATTCATAAAGGACTCTACTACACATGCATTCATAAAGGACTCTACTACACATGCATTCATAAAGGACTCTACTACACATGCATTCATAAAGGACTCTACTACACATGCATTCATAAAGGACTCTACTACACATGCATTCATAAAGGACTCTACTACACATGCATTCATAAAGGACTCTACTACACATGCATTCATAAAGGACTCTACTACACATGCATTCATAAAGGACTCTACTACACATGCATTCATAAAGGACTCTACTACACATGCATTCATAAAGGACTCTACTACACATGCATTCATAAAGGACTCTACTACACATGCATTCATAAAGGACTCTACTACACATGCATTCATAAAGGACTTACTACACATGCATTCATAAAGGACTCTACTACACATGCATTCATAAAGGACTCTACTACACATGCATTCATAAAGGACTCTACTACACATGCATTCATAAAGGACTCTACTACACATGCATTCATAAAGGACTCTACTACACATGCATTCATAAAGGACTCTACTACACATGCATTCATAAAGGACTCTACTACACATGCATTCATAAAGGACTCTACTACACATGCATTCATACAGCACTCTACTACACACACATTCATAAAGGACTCTACTACACATGCATTCATAAAGGACTCTACTACACATGCATTCATAAAGGACTCTACTACACATGCATTCATAAAGGACTCTACTACACATGCATTCATAAAGGACTCTACTACACATGCATTCATAAAGGACTCTACTACACATGCATTCATAAAGGACTCTACTACACATGCATTCATAAAGGACTCTACTACACATGCATTCATAAAGGACTCTACTACACATGCATTCATAAAGGACTCTACTACACATGCATTCATAAAGGACTCTACTACACATGCATTCATAAAGGACTCTACTACACATGCATTCATAAAGGACTCTACTACACATGCATTCATAAAGGACTCTACTACACATGCATTCATAAAGGACTCTACTACACATGCATTCATAAAGGACTCTACTACACATGCATTCATAAAGGACTCTACTACACATGCATTCATAAAGGACTCTACTACACATGCATTCATAAAGGACTCTACTACACATGCATTCATAAAGGACTCTACTACACATGCATTCATAAAGGACTCTACTACACATGCATTCATAAAGGACTCTACTACACATGCATTCATAAAGGACTCTACTACACATGCATTCATAAAGGACTCTACTACACATGCATTCATAAAGGACTCTACTACACATGCATTCATAAAGGACTCTACTACACATGCATTCATAAAGGACTCTACTACACATGCATTCATAAAGGACTCTACTACACATGCATTCATAAAGGACTCTACTACACATGCATTCATAAAGGACTCTACTACACATGCCATAAGACTCTACTACACATGCATTCATAAAGGACTCTACTACACATGCATTCATAAAGGACTCTACTACACATGCATTCATAAAGGACTCTACTACACATGCATTCATAAAGGACTCTACTACACATGCATTCATAAAGGACTCTACTACACATGCATTCATACAGCACTCTACTACACACACATTCATAAAGGACTCTACTACACATGCATTCATAAAGGACTCTACTACACATGCATTCATAAAGGACTCTACTACACATGCATTCATAAAGGACTCTACTACACATGCATTCATACAGGACTCTACTACACATGCATTCATAAAGGACTCTACTACACATGCATTCATACAGGACTCTACTACACACACATTCATAAAGGACTCTACTACACATGCATTCATAAAGGACTCTACTACACATGCATTCATAAAGGACTCTACTACACATGCATTCATAAAGGACTTACTACACATGCATTCATAAAGGACTCTACTACACATGCATTCATAAAGGACTCTACTACACATGCATTCATAAAGGACTCTACTACACATGCATTCATAAAGGACTCTACTACACATGCATTCATAAAGGACTCTACTACACATGCATTCATAAAGGACTCTACTACACATGCATTCATAAAGGACTCTACTACACATGCATTCATACAGGACTCTACTACACACACATTCATAAAGGACTCTACTACACACACATTCATAAAGGACTCTACTACACATGCATTCATAAAGGACTCTACTACACATGCATTCATAAAGGACTCTACTACACATGCATTCATAAAGGACTCTACTACACATGCATTCATACAGCACTCTACTACACACACATTCATAAAGGACTCTACTACACACACATTCATAAAGGACTCTACTACACATGCATTCATAAAGGACTCTACTACACATGCATTCATAAAGGACTTACTACACATGCATTCATAAAGGACTCTACTACACATGCATTCATAAAGGACTCTACTACACATGCATTCATAAAGGACTCTACTACACATGCATTCATACAGCACTCTACTACACACACATTCATAAAGGACTCTACTACACACACATTCATAAAGGACTCTACTACACATGCATTCATAAAGGACTCTACTACACATGCATTCATAAAGGACTTACTACACATGCATTCATAAAGGACTCTACTACACACACATTCATAAAGGACTCTACTACACATGCATTCATAAAGGACTCTACTACACATGCATTCATAAAGGACTCTACTACACATGCATTCATAAAGGACTCTACTACACATGCATTCATAAAGGACTCTACTACACATGCATTCATAAAGGACTCTACTACACATGCATTCATAAAGGACTCTACTACACATGCATTCATAAAGGACTCTACTACACATGCATTCATAAAGGACTTACTACACATGCATTCATACAGCACTCTATTACACACACATTCATAAAGGACTCTACTACACATGCATTCATAAAGGACTCTACTACACATGCATTCATAAAGGACTCTACTACACATGCATTCATAAAGGACTTACTACACATGCATTCATACAGGACTCTACTACACACACATTCATAAAGGACTCTACTACACATGCATTCATAAAGGACTTACTACACATGCATTCATACAGGACTCTACTACACATGCATTCATAAAGGACTCTACTACACATGCATTCATAAAGGACTCTACTACACATGCATTCATACAGGACTCTACTACACATGCATTCATAAAGGACTCTACTACACATGCATTCATAAAGGACTTACTACACATGCATTCATAAAGGACTTTACTACACATGCATTCATAAAGGACTCTACTACACATGCATTCATAAAGGACTCTACTACACATGCATTCATAAAGGACTCTACTACACATGCATTCATAAAGGACTCTACTACACATGCATTCATAAAGGACTCTACTACACATGCATTCATAAAGGACTCTACTACACATGCATTCATAAAGGACTCTACTACACATGCATTCATAAAGGACTTACTACACATGCATTCATAAAGGACTCTACTACACATGCATTCATAAAGGACTCTACTACACATGCATTCATAAAGGACTCTACTACACATGCATTCATAAAGGACTCTACTACACATGCATTCATAAAGGACTCTACTACACATGCATTCATAAAGGACTCTACTACACATGCATTCATAAAGGACTCTACTACACATGCATTCATAAAGGACTCTACTACACATGCATTCATAAAGGACTCTACTACACATGCATTCATAAAGGACTCTACTACACATGCATTCATAAAGGACTCTACTACACATGCATTCATAAAGGACTCTACTACACATGCATTCATAAAGGACTCTACTACACATGCATTCATAAAGGACTCTACTACACATGCATTCATAAAGGACTCTACTACACATGCATTCATAAAGGACTCTACTACACATGCATTCATAAAGGACTCTACTACACATGCATTCATAAAGGACTCTACTACACATGCATTCATAAAGGACTCTACTACACATGCATTCATAAAGGACTCTACTACACATGCATTCATAAAGGACTCTACTACACATGCATTCATAAAGGACTCTACTACACATGCATTCATACAGCACTCTACTACACACACATTCATAAAGGACTCTACTACACATGCATTCATAAAGGACTCTACTACACATGCATTCATAAAGGACTCTACTACACATGCATTCATAAAGGACTCTACTACACATGCATTCATAAAGGACTCTACTACACATGCATTCATAAAGGACTCTACTACACATGCATTCATAAAGGACTCTACTACACATGCATTCATAAAGGACTCTACTACACATGCATTCATAAAGGACTCTACTACACATGCATTCATAAAGGACTCTACTACACATGCATTCATAAAGGACTCTACTACACATGCATTCATAAAGGACTCTACTACACATGCATTCATAAAGGACTCTACTACACATGCATTCATAAAGGACTCTACTACACATGCATTCATAAAGGACTCTACTACACATGCATTCATAAAGGACTCTACTACACATGCATTCATAAAGGACTCTACTACACATGCATTCATAAAGGACTCTACTACACATGCATTCATAAAGGACTCTACTACACATGCATTCATAAAGGACTCTACTACACATGCATTCATAAAGGACTCTACTACACATGCATTCATAAAGGACTCTACTACACATGCATTCATAAAGGACTCTACTACACATGCATTCATACAGCACTCTACTACACACACATTCATAAAGGACTCTACTACACACACATTCATAAAGGACTCTACTACACATGCATTCATAAAGGACTCTACTACACATGCATTCATAAAGGACTCTACTACACATGCATTCATAAAGGACTCTACTACACATGCATTCATAAAGGACTCTACTACACATGCATTCATAAAGGACTCTACTACACATGCATTCATAAAGGACTCTACTACACATGCATTCATAAAGGACTCTACTACACATGCATTCATAAAGGACTCTACTACACATGCATTCATAAAGGACTCTACTACACATGCATTCATAAAGGACTCTACTACACATGCATTCATAAAGGACTCTACTACACATGCATTCATACAGCACTCTACTACACACACATTCATAAAGGACTCTACTACACACACATTCATAAAGGACTCTACTACACATGCATTCATAAAGGACTCTACTACACATGCATTCATAAAGGACTTACTACACATGCATTCATAAAGGACTCTACTACACATGCATTCATAAAGGACTCTACTACACATGCATTCATAAAGGACTCTACTACACATGCATTCATAAAGGACTCTACTACACACACATTCATAAAGGACTCTACTACACATGCATTCATAAAGGACTCTACTACACATGCATTCATAAAGGACTCTACTACACATGCATTCATAAAGGACTCTACTACACATGCATTCATAAAGGACTCTACTACACATGCATTCATAAAGGACTCTACTACACATGCATTCATAAAGGACTCTACTACACATGCATTCATAAAGGACTCTACTACACATGCATTCATAAAGGACTCTACTACACATGCATTCATAAAGGACTCTACTACACATGCATTCATAAAGGACTCTACTACACACACATTCATAAAGGACTCTACTACACATGCATTCATAAAGGACTCTACTACACATGCATTCATAAAGGACTCTACTACACATGCATTCATAAAGACTCTACTACACACATTCATAAAGGACTCTACTACACACACATTCATAAAGGACTCTACTACACATGCATTCATAAAGGACTCTACTACACATGCATTCATAAAGGACTTACTACACATGCATTCATAAAGGACTCTACTACACACACATTCATAAAGGACTCTACTACACATGCATTCATAAAGGACTTACTACACATGCATTCATACAGCACTCTACTACACACACATTCATAAAGGACTCTACTACACACACATTCATAAAGGACTCTACTACACATGCATTCATAAAGGACTCTACTACACATGCATTCATAAAGGACTCTACTACACATGCATTCATAAAGGACTCTACTACACATGCATTCATAAAGGACTCTACTACACATGCATTCATAAAGGACTCTACTACACATGCATTCATAAAGGACTCTACTACACATGCATTCATAAAGGACTCTACTACACATGCATTCATAAAGGACTCTACTACACATGCATTCATAAAGGACTCTACTACACATGCATTCATAAAGGACTCTACTACACATGCATTCATAAAGGACTCTACTACACATGCATTCATAAAGGACTCTACTACACATGCATTCATAAAGGACTCTACTACACATGCATTCATAAAGGACTCTACTACACATGCATTCATAAAGGACTCTACTACACATGCATTCATAAAGGACTTACTACACATGCATTCATAAAGGACTCTACTACACATGCATTCATAAAGGACTCTACTACACATGCATTCATAAAGGACTCTACTACACATGCATTCATAAAGGACTCTACTACACATGCATTCATAAAGGAATCTACTACACATGCTTTCATACATTCATTGTTAAGTTTGCAGATGATACAGCTGTGGTGGGATGCATCACAGATAATGATGAATCCAGCTACAGACAGGAGGTGGAACATCTGGAGAGCTGGTGCAAAGAGAACAACCTTCACATGAATGTGAAGAAGACGAAGGAGATGATTGTGGACTTCAGAAGGAACAAACACACCCACACCCCACTGTATATAGGTGGATCTGCGGTGGAGGTGGTCTCCAGCTACAAATACCTGGGTGTACACTTGAATGATAACCTCAGCTGGAGCAATAACACCACCAGCCTGATCAAGAAAGGTCATCAGAGACTCTACTTCCTCAGACGGCTGAGACGAGCCGGTCTGAGAAGCCCAGTCCTCACCTCGTTCTACAGGTGTGCAGTGGAGAGCGTCCTGTGCTCCAGCATCAACGTGTGGCATGGAGGCTGCACAGTTGCAGAGAGAAAAGCTCTGCAGAGAGTGGTGAAGGCTGCACAGAAGTCTGTGGGAGTCAGTCTCCCCACCATCACAGACATTTACACCTCCAGATGCAGAAAAAGAGCCACCTGCATCATGAAAGACCTCACTCACCCAGCACACTCACTCTTTGCACCACTCCCCTCGGGACGGAGGTTGAGGAGCATCAAATGTAGAACCACTAGACTGAGAAACAGCTTCTACCCTGAGGCTGTCAGACTCATGAATAAATAAATAATAAGAATAAACACTGCAAAATGTCACATCATACTGATACTGTACTGATCTGTTTCTTGTTGCTGCGTTCATCTGTGACCATCTGCTCATGTTCGTGCTGCTGTTTATAATGATGTTTTTCTACTACATTAGGGCTTAGTGTATTACTAGCTGATGTGATGTCTCTCTTAGTTAATCCTAGATGTTATTATTGTATTTCTCTTGCATTTGTTGTTGGATGTAACTGGGACCCTGTGTACATAATCTCGTTTTCAACACATGTACTACATGCGGTGCAAATGACAATAAATTCTCTCTGACTCTGACTCTGATACAGCACTCTACTACACACACATTCATAAAGGACTCTACTACACACACATTCATAAAGGACCCTACTACACACACATTCATAAAGGACTCTACTACACAGGCATTCATAATTCACTTCAACACTTGCTCTTGTCAAGGGCGGACGTCTCCTCTCGGTCTCCACATTGCTTTTGCCTTGTCTTTGTCTGTGAAACTGTCTGAGAGCCTCTCTTCTACAAAATCTTCTGAATCATAACTATGGACTTCAATTTCGTCAGTTGGTCCCTCAACACAACTGATAACATTTCTTCAATAAGAAGACAGGCTGTAGACTAGCTGATTTGCCCTGTTGGCATGCACACATCTGGATATCTCATCGACTTGAAGACTTGATGACGTGTCTATCTCTGCTGTCATCTGTGGATCTGAAGGATGCATATTTAATTGGATTTATGATAACTGGTTCCTGCTTTTTGGATTTGGCTGGTTCCTGGTATATCAACATAAAAGAAAGACGTTGGCGGCAAATCTGGACCTGGTCAGGCTGCCTGCCTTACATGATGCTTGGTTCATGTCTCGAGAAACTAGACTTTTGGCTGAATGGATTACATCTCAGGGATTTTCTCAGGCATGTTCCATTGGTATGGTCATTTTAATTTGGACATTTCTGAAGCAAGTGGACCGACACAGAATGAAGGTAGATGTCATTAAAGTTCTGCCTGTTCCCAAAACAATCGTGTTTATCTGAAATTTGGCTCCCCGACTGGCCTTGACAGGCCGTCTTATCTCAACACGCCTGCAGAAGTTTTGTAAACCAGATGCTCTCATCCCCCCCTCCTAATACTGCTACTGAGGAATTCCACAGACTTTTCAGAGGAGCCCAGCTGAATAAACATTCTGTCATCATTTCAGGACTCTGGATTTGCCTCTGGAGAGGTCAAAAATGTGTTAGGAATTTTTTTTGTCTCCAAACCCTATGTGTCATTTTGCACCACTTTTATTGTCTGTCCAACAGATCTCACTTGTAAATGAGTCTTCGAGGCTCAATGTGACTTATCTGTTTAAATAAAGGTTGAATGAATAAAGCATTCTACTACACACATTCATACAGAATCTACTAGATCTATACAAATAATAATCAGTACTTTATCACATTCATATACTGATGGGACACACATCAGAGGTAATGAGGGTTCAGTGTCTTGCCCAGGGACACTTCAACATGTGACTGCTGGTGGAATCAAACCCCCAACTCTTTTACTCTAACCACTCAGCCACAGCTGCCCCAGGACTGATTTTTAAGGAACTGAGTTTTAATCAAAAAGGCGTTCAATACAAGATCAACTGGACTTTATTTTTTGCAGAAAACGTTTCGACTCCTATCCAGGAGGCTTTTTCAATTCAATTCAATGAAACAAACTGTGAGAGGTTGGAGTTATAACAGAACCATGCACCATCATATGTAAATTGCAATTCATTCATATGAGGGGACAACTCCAAGCCATTGGTTCAGATATGTGGATGATACCTGGGTCAAAATCCAAGCCAGGGAGGTGGAGCTTTCACCAGACACATCAACTCGGTCGATAACAACATCAAGTTCACCAGAGAGGATGCTAACGACAATAAGCTGCCTTTTTTGGACTGTTTGGTGCATATGGAGGGAGAGGACAGTCTCAACATTGAAGTTTACAGAAAACCAACCCACACAGACCAATATCTCCTGTTTGACTCTCACCATCCACTGGAGCACAAACTTTCTGTCATCAGAACCTTACAGCATCGGGCAGAACACATCCCCACAAGGACAGAAGGGAAGAAAAAGGAACAGAAACACATCAACAAATCTCTGCAAACATGTGGATATCCCAACTGGGCTTTTGTCAAGTCAGCAAGGAAATCTGCTAAACACAATAATGAACAGAAAAAGGCTAACAGACGAACAAACATTGTCATTCCTTATGTTGCTGGACTATCATAATAATAATAATAATAATAATAACTTTTATTTATAACGCACTTTACATCAAACAGATCTCAAAGTGCTAATCAGAGAATTTCAGAAGGATTTTCAACAAACACAACATCCCAGTACATTTCAAACCCAGCAGGACTCTCAGACAGAGGCTGGTGTATCCTAAGGACAAAACCCCGACACACAAACAGAGTGGTGTGGTTTACGCAGTCCAGTGCAGCGAGGTTTGCTCAGACCGTTACATTGGAGAAACTAAGCAACCCATCCACAGAAGAATGTCCCAACACAGGAGAGCAACCTCCTCTGGACAAAACTCAGCTGTTCACCTCCACCTCACGGACAAGGGACACTCTTTTGAGGACCAGAATGTGCAAATTTTGGACAGAGAGCACAGATGGTTTGAGAGAGGTGTGAAGGAAGCTGTTTATGTTAAGAGAGAAAAACCTTCTCTTAACAGAGGAGGAGGTCTGAGATTTCAACTTTCCAAGACTTACAACTCAGTTTTGGGATTGATTCCAAAACGTTTTACACCGGATGGGAGCAGAGGTGTCTAGTCTGTAAATTAGACTTAACAAATTTCTTTGAGAAGCCTCTGTTTGTTGGATGTGAGGTGTTTTTTGTCAATTTACATACAGTGTTGTGTCTTCTGTCAGAGACATCAAGGGAACCCCCTACTGTTAAGGTGCGATCTGTCAATTTACATGTATGTGTTACCTCAGCTTGCAATTTACATATGATGGTGCGTGGTTCTGTTATAACTCCAAACTCTCACAGTTTGTTTCATTGAATTGAATTGAAAAAGCCTCCTGGATAGGAGTCGAAACGTTTTCTGCAACAAATAAAGTCCAGTTGATCTTGTATTGAACGCCTTTTTGATTTTATCATGTCCTGGACGACTGAGAATCTTCACCAGCAAACTGAGTTTTAAAGCAAAGTCCCTTTAATGAAATTAAAATGACAAAATTAGATAAAAAAAAATTAAAATAATGAAAATTGAGGTGACTCAAGAGTTATGTTTCATTGTAAACTAAAAAAAACAATATTTCAGAATGCTAACTTTCTGCACTGATGGATGACTGGTGCTGTAAAGTTCATTTGTTGGAATCAGGATCTTGATCTGACACAGTAACCTACAGTTCGGCTCACTCTGTGTCTTCTTTTGTCCCTACAGCCATTTGAAGATGCCACTCACTAAAAGACCTTCGAACAAGGCCAGGCTGGAGACCAACCGGAGCGCTTGGACCCCCCTGAACCACCCACAGACCAACAGCCAGGTCCAGACCTGCTGCTTCAGAAAGCATGAGCAGAGAAAAGCTTGTTCCCCTTAGCTTCATCAGTCGTGGTGATATTGAAGGCATTCATTTTTTACTGAACCAACCAGATGTGTTGTCGATCATGGAAACACTCCTCTGGATAAAATGTTGGACTTTTTAAATAAATGTAGTAAAATAAAGACAGAGCCGTGAAACAAAGATGGCACTGAAAACATCTGAGTGTTGCACATTCGAGCTGTTCGCTGCCTGAACGTGTCTGTTTCTGTCACAGTCATCTTTTTCAGCCCACAGAAAACAGAAACACTAAACTTTACAAACTTTAAATCTGAAAGTAAAAAAATAAATCTCAACATATGGTAAACGGAAATAATATAGTTAGTACATAGCACCTTTTTATCTATTCAAGACTCTCAAAGATCTTTACACTACAATCTGTGCTCATTATCCATTCATACATCACTCTATTAGATCTCTTCAAAGATAATTGAACAAATCATTTTAAAGAGAATAATCAGAGTTTTATCACATTCATACACTGATGGGACACACATCAGAGGCAATGAGGGGTTACGTGCCTTGCCCAGGGACACTTCAACATGTGACTGCTGGTGGTGGATTCGAACCCCCAACTCTTACATTGGAGGACGACTGTTCTAACCACTCAGCTACAGCCGCCCATAAATAAATATTTATATTATTATAATAATAA
>JBBPBX010055056.1:0-23238 GCA_038048925.1 Garcialebias charrua | reverse complement strand
GTAGGACTGAGGGTTGCAACTCTAAATGTGGGGACAATGACAGGCAAAGGTAGAGAGCTGGCTGACATGATGCAGAGAAGAAAGGTAGATGTTTTATGTGTCCAAGAGACCAAGTGGAAGGGCAGCAAGGCTCGCAGTATTGGAGCAGGGTTCAAACTGTTTTACCATGGTGTGGATAGAAAGAGAAATGGAGTAGGGGTGGTCCTGAAGGAGGAGTTGGCAAAGAATGTAGTAGAGGTGAAGAGAGTGTCAGATAGGGTGATGTGTCTAAAGGTAGAAGTAGAAGGTCTGATGCTAAACATAGTAAGTGGTTATGCTCCACAGGTTGGATGTGATGGGGAGGAGAAAGATAAATTTTGGAAAGATTTGGATGAAGTGATAGAGAGTATTCCCAGGGAGGAAAGAGTGGTGATTGGAGCAGACCTGAATGGACATGTTGGTGAAGGAAACAGAGGGGATGAGGAAGTGATGGGTAGGTTTGGTGTCAAGGAAAGAAACCAGGAAGGACAGATGGTGGTGGATTTTGCCAAGAGAATGGAAATGGCTATAGTCAATACCTATTTCCAAAAGAGGGAGGAACATAGAGTGACCTATAAGAGTGGAGGAAGGAGTACACAGGTCGATTACATTCTGTGTAGAAGAGGAAACCTGAGAGAGATTGGAGACTGTAAGGTTGTAGCAGGGGAGAGCGTGGCCAGACAGCATCGGATGGTTGTGTGTAGAATGACTGTTGTTGCGAAGAAGAGAAAAAGAGTAAAACCAGAGAAGAAGACCAAATGGTGGAAGCTAAAGAAGGAAGAATGTTGTGAGAAATTCAGAGACGAGCTGTTAAAGGCTCTGGGTGGTAAGAAAGAGCTTCCAAGTGACTGGGCTACTACAGCAACAGTAATTAGAGAGACAGGTAGGAAGGTACTTGGTGTGTCATCTGGACAGAGAATGGATGATAAGGAAACCTGGTGGTGGAATAGTGAAGTGCAGGACGCCATTCAAAGAAAGAGATTAGCCAAGAAGAAATATGACAGTGAGAGGACTGAAGAGAGGAGACAGGAATATAAGGAGATGGGACATAGAGCAAAGAGGGAAGTAGCTAAGGCAAAGCAGAGGGCGTACAATGAGTTATATGGGAGACTGGACACTAAAGAGGGCGAGAAGGACTTGTACCGATTGGCAAGACAGAGGGATCAGGCTGGAAAGGATGTGCAGCAGGTTAGGCTTATTAAAGATGGGAATGGGAATGTTCTAACAAGTGAGGAGAGTGTGATGGGAAGATGGAAGGATTACTTTGAGGAGCTAATGAATGAAGAGAATGAAAGAGAAAGAAGAGTGGAGGTAATAGAAACTGTGGACCAGGAAGTGGGAAAGATTAGTGAGGGTGAAGTCCGGAAAGCTCTGAAAAGAATGAAGAAGGGGAAGGCAGTAGGACCTGATGACATACCAGTGGAGGTTTGGAAATGTCTTGGAGAGATGGCAGTGAGGTTTTTGACTCAAATATTTAATGGAATATTTGAGGGTGAGAAAATGCCTGAAGAATGGAGAAGAAGTGTGCTGGTTCCCATTTTTAAGAACAAGGGTGATGTACAGAGTTGTAGCAACTACAGGGGAATTAAGTTGATGAGCCACACAATGAAGATCTGGGAGAGAGTTGTGGAAGCAAGACTTAGACAAGATGTGACTATCTGTGAGCAGCAGTATGGTTTCATGCCAAGAAAGAGCACCACAGATGCCATCTTTGCTTTGAGGATGTTGATAGAGAAGTACAGAGAGGGTCAGAAAGAACTCCATTGTGTGTTTGTGGATTTAGAAAAAGCTTATGACAGGGTACCAAGAGAAGAGGTGTGGTATTGCATGAGGAAATCTGGAGTGGCAGAAAAGTATGTTAGACTGGTACAGGACATGTATGAGGACAGCAGGACAGTGGTGAGATGTGCTGTGGGAGTGACAGATAGCTTCAAGGTGGCGGTGGGATTGCATCAAGGATCGGCTCTGAGCCCCTTCTTGTTTGCTCTGGTGATGGACCGACTAACAGATGAGGTCAGGCAGGAATCCCCATGGACTATGATGTTTGCAGATGACATTGTGATCTGTGGTGAGAACAGGGAACAAGTGGAAGAGAACTTGGAGAGGTGGAGGTATGCTCTTGAAAGAAGAGGAATGAAAGTCAGTCGTAGTAAGACAGAGTACATGTGTGTGAATGAGAGGGAGGCCAGTGGAACAGTGAGGCTACAAGGAGCAGAGGTCACAAAGGTGCAGGACTTCAAGTACTTGGGGTCCACTGTCCAGGGAAATGGGGAATGTGGTAAAGAGGTGAAAAAGAGAGTCCAGGCAGGATGGAGTGGATGGAGAAAAGTTTCAGGAGTGATTTGTGACAAGAAGGTGTCAGCAAAGGTCAAAGGAAAAGTTTACAAGACAGTGGTGAGACCAGCTATGTTGTATGGTCTGGAGACAGTGGCATTGACAAAAAGACAGGAGAAAGAACTGGAAGTAGCAGAAATGAAGATGCTGAGGTTCTCCTTAGGAGTGACAAGGATGGATAAGATCAGGAATGAGATAATCAGAGGTACAGCACATGTTGAACAACTGGGAGATAAAGTTAGGGAGGCCAGACTGAGATGGTTTGGACATGTCCAGAGGAGGGACAGTGGGTATATTGGTAGAAGGATGTTAGAAATGCAGCTGCCAGGAAAAAGACAAAGAGGGAGACCAAAGAGGAGATATATGGATGCAGTTAGAGAGGACATGGAGGTAGTTGGAGTGAGGACAGAGGATGCAGAGGACAGAGTGAGGTGGAGGAGGATGACTCGCTGTGGCGACCCCTGAAAAGGGAAAAGCCGAAAGAAGAAGAAGAAGAAGAAGTTTCTGGCTGTATGGCAGCATAATGAGAGCATTATGATAATTAAACACCCAAACAAGCCCAGGTCATATTTAATCTCCCTGAATTTGGGGTCAGCAGATGTGCCTCGGTATAGAAATACCACCAACAGATTTCTGTGCGTTGATCAAAAAGCAGCTTGCGTCTCAGTTTTTCTTTACATTTACTGCCAATACCAGTCCAGTTTATAAAGTACGATTTTGACTCATCCTTATCTCGCCTGAAAGTCATTAGTCAGGGTTATAATTTCCGGTGGTGTCTCATTTTTCCCCTAAAATGTTGGCAGTTAGATGAAATGTTGCTTTCAGGACTTTATTAATGTGTCCTTTCAAGCCAGTTGCTTGAGTGGGATCAGTACATTCATCAGAGACGTCAGTGGGCTGCTGCAAATTTGAGGCAGAAACTTATGTTACTAAACTGAAAATCTTTGTTTTCAGGAGTCTGGAGTAACTTTTTAGAAACAACCTGATCTGATCATACCAGATCATGTCCTATGGTTCCAGGAACCCGTCTCTAACCCTGAGGTGACAGGGCCTTCTCTGTTGCAGGTCCAAGACTGTGGAATGAGTTACTACCACTATGTCAGGCAGGCTCCCACTCTCTGTAGCTGTGTTTCCATCCATTTTCATTTCGTATTTTGAGCTACCTCGCAAATATGTAAATGCAAATTAATGCAGATCAGAAGTGTTTCCATCTGCTGGCTTGAAGCGCTTCTACCAAGCCGCGCACAGCGTCATTACGTCAGACGTCAGCGTCATTACGTCAGACGTCAGCACTGCGCATGTCTACAGTAAACAGGAAGTAGCGGTTGAAAACAGAACCCGGCCACACATCTCGTCAAAATCGAGAGAATATTTCAGGTACGTGTTGCTATCGGGCGAGTTGTATTTATTCTGTCATGCCAACTAGTTTTAGCGATGTTACATGTTGTCCGGAGCGGAAACAGCTGAACGTCACGTGACGTGAATTTTCGCTACGTCAGAAATGAGTCGGAAAATGTGTTTCCATTTGTCGTTTAGCGCATCTCAAATCCCAAAAACCACCTCAAGCGAGCGTAAAAACTTTTTAGCGTAATTCAGGAAGTAACCTCGCAATTTGCCGTTTCCATTAAGCTTTTCTGCTGCGCTATTTCAAATTGCGCAGCTAGAAACCTTGATGGAAACACGGCTACTGTTTTTAAGTCTCGCTTAAAAACCCACTTTTATTATCTGGCTTTTGACACTGTGTAACTTGTTTTTAATCCTGTCTGTACTCTACAATGTTAGCCTTTTAGTTATTATCGTTTGCCATTTGAATCTATGTTTTTATCCTGTGTTCTTTGCTTGTTTGTTTTTCCTTACAGCACTTTGGTTGGCCTTGCTGCTGTTTTAAGTGCTTTATAAATAAAGTGGTATGGTATGGTATGGTATGGTATGGTACAGGGGCGGCCGGCCAATAGGGGGCGCTAGGGCGCAGCCTCACTGGAACTTCTGGAGCTATTCACCATTTTACATTGATTGAAGACTTAAAAAAATTAATAAAAATGAAATAATAAAATAAAAATATTTCGAAATATATGCATATATGTTTTTAGTTGTGTAGGGTAAATATTTTATGAGTAATGATGAGTTATATTGTTTGTTTCAAAAAATGTTTTGTGATTGGTGACATATTTCCTGTCCTGGGGGTGCATGAATCTTATCCATAGACTCTCGTTAATAATGGCGCATGCGCAGTTATTCCATGACGTTACAAAACAATGGGAATATGCTGGGCGCACATTTCAGCGCCCTGGACACGTCCAACGTGAGCTCTACCTACCGATCATGTACTTCCGGTCCTTTTTTTTTTGTCTGGGAAATGAGCTGTGCAGTCAGTGGCAAGCAGGCTGGCTCAGGTAAGTTTTAAATAATTGAAAGCCCTTTATCTAATGCCTATTTGCCATTTCTGACTGATATGCCTCTCAACGTTTAGATGTTAGTCAAAAAGCCTTCAGCTGATTCTAAAAGTGGGAACTAGTAAGTTTGTTTTTTCTTTGTTTGTTTGTGGAGTTAGCATACTAATGCTAGCCTCCAGGTTATTGTACAGTATTGGACTCTGATGGCTACATTTATTTTAATTTGCTTATAAAAAATGATCAAACATTAATAAATGTATATACTAAATGTCACTGGTGGTGTGTTACTGGACTCTGATGGCTACAGTATTTCAATTTGCTTATAAAAATGATCAAACATTAATAATTGTATATACTAAATGTCACTGGTGGTGTTTTACTGGACTCTGATGGCTACATTTATTTTAATTTGCTTATAAAATGATCAAACATTAATATTTTTATATACTAAATGTTACTGGTGGTGTTTTACTGGACTCTGATGGCTACATTTTTTTCAATTTGCTCTTAAAAATGATCAAACATTAATAATTTTATATACTAAATGTCACTGTTCTTTTTTGCTGGACTCTGATTTCACAAATTTCACAAATAAACAGATTTGAACTTGAACGCTTTTTTTTTTTCCCCCCATCTTTGAGAAATACCCCCCTGGTGGACATTTCACAGGCTGCCGCTGGTATGGTATGTCAAATTACTGTTTTTACTTGATTTTTGACAAAAATCAGGTTTTAGGATTCGGTGAAACAGTCGGACAACAAGAATGGTTAAAAAGTTTGTTGTGCAGCTGCTGGTAGGAGTCAGGATCCAGTGGTGGGACCAATCTGCAGTGACATACAGTAATAATAATAATAATAATCATTTTATTTAAAAGCGCCTTTCATGACACCCAAGGACACTTAACAAACCAACACAGTGAATACAGAGCAAACATTATCAGCGACAAATTGAAATATAAAATACATAAAGGATATAAAATGGAAGATAAAAATACATTTAGTAAAGTTAATGATAAGCTAGTCTAAAGAGATGGGTTTTCAGGGCAGTCTTGAACAGAGAAAGGGAGGTGGTGTTTCGAAGGTCGGGCGGTAGAGCGTTCCAGAGGTGAGGGGCAGAGCAGGTGAAGGCCCTGCTCCCCATGGTGGAGAGGCGGGCAGAGGGTACATGGAGTTGTAGTGAAGAGGAGGACCTGAGAGAGCGTGATGGGATGGAGATTTGTAGGAGGTCAGATAGATAAGGAGGGGCAAGGTTGTGGATAGCTTTGAACGTGAGGAGTAGAATTTTGAAGATGATGCGTGATTTAACCGGGAGCCAGTGGAGCTGCTGCAGGACAGGAGTGATGTGGTTATAGTAGGAGGTTTGAGTGATGACACGGGCAGCTGAGTTCTGGACCATCTGTAACTTGTGGAGAGATTTGTTGGGGAGGCCGTAGAGAAGGGAGTTGCAGTAGTCAATACGGGAAGTCACAAGACTGTGCACCAGGATGGCTGTGGAGCGGGGTGTGAGTAAAGCCAGAGATACACTGAAGCGTCCTCCGTATACGCGCGTATACGCGCGTATTTTGTGCGTATGTTTTTGCTGCTATACTTCAGCTCACGTTCTCCTTGTTGTAATATGAGCTGCTGCACACGGAGGGGACTCAACTGAGCTCGCTGATTGGTCACTTGCTGACACGCCTACTGAATTGATTGACAGCGTTCAGTCAGCTGAAAGTGAAACCTTGAGAATGCATCATGAGCAGCTCGCTGGACTTCTGCGGTGTTCTGATACGGTGTTTCTACTATATATGTTATAAAAAGTTCTCTCAGAAATAAAAATAATAACAGGGAGCGCTTTTCCTGCAGCACACAGCCCACCAGGGATATTTAAAACATCGCGCACCCAGGTAGGACCTGAATTCATTCATTTCAATCATCGAGTGAACGGAGGAAGAAGCGGTTACTTGACTTTAGGCAAAAAAACAAAAGAAAAGGCCCGATCAGCGATAAAGAAGGGGAATTTATTTCATTTGTGTAACATACAAAACAGTCCGGCGCCGGGAAGTTTATGGTCAGACACCGCGTATCGCGCACGCGTATCGCGCACGCGTAGTAAAAAAAAAGCTTTGCGCGTACATGCCCTGAGGGGCTACGCGGGGCTACGCTTTTGCCTTGGCGTACGTACGCTGCGTATAGGCGTACCGTGAGGACGCTCGAGTGTATCTCGGCCTTTATAGTTAGTGGTCTGTGTATTTCTGGTAATGTGTTTGTAAACAGAAAAACCGCCACAAACCTTCTCAGGCAGATGACGTGGGAGCCACCTGTCGGAGCTTGATGACGTCACTGGCACTGGTTTAAGGGCAGTTGCGGAAGAGCGGTGTCTTTAAAGTGGACAGTGGAGTAACCCAAGGGCGGGGTCCGATAGACAAAGCGGGGGTCAAGCACGGGGAGTCAGAGGTCCAAAAGCAAGTCCAGAGGGCAATCTGTAATTCAGAGTGCATAGGCCAGAAGGAGTAGTCGAAACCAGGAGTAGAAAAGCGGAACGAGAACAGATGGGGAGCAGGCAGTGGTAAATCCAGAAGGCAGGCATGGGGTCAAGAAGAGAGAATCAAACAAGACCATGAACAAAGCGCTGGACATCTTTAAATGGATTAAGGGTAAGGATTTGACCGTGCAACTTTCTGCAATCAAAAGCTCAAAGTTCACTGCATAAAAGAAATTTTCTTGTACTGTTTTAACCGTCAGAGCACAGAAAAACAATCGAGTTCTGTGATCATAGCACTTTCATGTATTGTTGTTGTTTCATGGTTCATGGACTTTTTTTTACACCTGCTGCCTTTAAAGATGAGTAATCATGCAACTCCCTGCATTTGTCTGTCTGTTAGCAAAATAGCTCATAAGCCACCAAACAGATTTGACCAAAACTGTCAAAAAGACATCATTACAGTTGATTAACTTCTAGATCAGGGGTCTACAACCTGCAGCTCTGGAGCCACATGCGGCTCTTTGGTCCATCCACAGCGGCTCATTCAAGCTTTGACCAAAACTAACATAAAAATGAATTTTACATGATGTTATACCCACAACAAAAAATAGTTTTAGCAGTTTTCCTGTCAATTCCCTTGCAAATATTGATACCAGTACTGTACTAATACACAGAGTAACTTATACTCACTTTAACTTTATGCTTTATTTCTTCAAAGTAGGATACTCAATTAGTCCACAACAAAAAAAAAAATGCATAAGCCTGCACAGTTCATTGTTTTAGAGTTTTAAAAATTGGCCAAAATTGTTTTTTCTTTACAAGAATCCATTTTCTATGATAGACTTGCACATGGAAAGGGCACCAGTGCCCTGTAACCTGAAAAGGAAGAAACAGGTAAAGACAATGAATGGATAGATGTATGTATGGATGTATGGATGGATGTATGAAAGGAAGGAATCCAGTCTTTTCTTTTGTCTTTAAATGTAAAAATATCAATAAATGTTAACAATTATCAGATGATGAGACTGAAACCACCGAGGTGCTCCACAGAACGCCACAGGAAGTCCTTCCTCCCTGTGGCTATCAAACTTTTCAACTCCTCCCCCCTTTTGCACATAGGCCAATAAAAATAATCCTGCACCACAATAAACACTTTAATGTTTTCACATTAAAGCATTTCCCACAGGTACTGTATGCACCTGATCTGTTTAGAACTTAATTGTTGGCATTTTTACATTATCTGTTATTTGTAGCTTGTGTGATTCTTGTGTATTTATTCCTTTGTACTTAAACTCTGGCCCAACAATTTTCTGCGAGATCAATAAAGTTCTATCTTATTTTATTTTATTTTATCTTATCTTATTTGATCTTATCTTATCTTGTGTTTTTAGTTTTAAAATCTCACACCTACTGGCCAGAAAAGCCCCCTCTAACCAATTTAAAGTGGCCCATGGGCCACCAGTTGACAATGACAATTGTAGCAGGTTTTGTGGCTCTGGACATGTTTAATTTAGTGAACGAAAAGGCAGAAATGGCTCTTTTGATCGTAAAGGTCGTGCAGACCTCTGTTCTAGAGTCAAGACGATGAATGATGAATGGACAGATATAATAACGCTTGTATTCTGGATTTGTAAATAATCTTGTGATTGTTTCTTTGACACTTAATCAAGCTTAAAACCGCACATCATCCGATCGGTCGTCTCAGTTTTGTTCTTATCTGCCTTTCAAAGCCTAATTACAGCATAATGCAGAGAAAACACTGAGTCACAGCAACATCCTTGAAATCCATTTAAGAAGCACTTACGTCCTCTTTATTGATGGTCAGCTACTGGAAGCTTCCTTTCATTCTCCCCTGATTCAGTGTTTTTCATTGATTTGTGAATTCATTTCAACATGTGCGCCCCAGAGGCAGGTTTCTTTGAAATAAAGTGACGAGGTTCAGTCCCTGTGCAGTATCAACTCACATCTATATTAACAGTTTCCCAGAATTAACAGGTCAGGTATGTGAGCAGTCTTCTCTCTGGATGTTCTGTAGCAGATGTGGTGAGCTCGGACAGATGATGATTAAAATTATAATCATTTGACACGGATCACACAAACATGGTGACCCACATCTGACTCATGCAGCTCCACTGTATTATACATGTGCTAATACACACATGATGCATATATCGGTTGCCAAGTGTGTTGTGCGTCAGCGTGTGTGTATCGGTGGTGTAGAAGGGTCATTAGTGATATTGGTTCTCAGCAGCTGTTAATCTCATCTGTTTCAGCAGCAGGATGTGGGATGATCCATGAGAGTCGTTTTGAGTTATTGGAAAAAGGTAACACTAATCTAGATGCAGTTTTTTTTTTTATCCAGTATTACAAACACTTTTCTTGGGGGTATTCACTTGAATAAATAAAAAAATCACAAACACCTTAAAACATGTAAGAGTATTTTATTTTATTTTTTTAACTGAGTTAGTTGGAAGCAAATTCTCATTTTCAATGAGGCAGCAAATAGAGAAATCCAAATAGTGGATGGAGGCAGGGGTGCCTCCAGTTTTTCATCATGGAGCTATAAATGACCAGGTCAAAGTGCTCTATAGCCCCGTTTACATGAGAACAACCTCAGGAAATGCTATTTTTTTTTTTCCCATGTTTATTGGGAGTAATACACAAAAAGTGAGCAGGTGTAACCGGGTTGTACTCAGGTATTGTTGGGAGGTTATACAGGCACATGGAGGCTACACACAATACTGAGCCTCATTTAGACTTGTCTTGAGGAATATTCACTGATGTTGAATCATGTTATTTTCCACTTTCGTATTGAGTATGAATCCAAATCTAGATCTCCATAGTGTAATAATTTTGATTTACATTGATCATTTTTGTTATTTTTTTCTCAAGCAATTCCACTGTGCTAATAATAAAGTTTGACATTGAGAATATTTAATTAACTGAGGTCTAGGGTGTGTTATTTTAGTGTTCCCTTTAATTTTGTGAGCAGTGCATACATCTCGTTTTATAAATATTTACGTGAACTTATGGTTGTAAAATAGTAGGAATTGATTTTAGTTTTGTTATATATTTCCTTTGTGTAGGACCTGGAGGAGGCTGCCATAATGTGGTTATTTACTGTTTGTTCTGCTTGTCAGAATAAACGGGGAAATCATCCACACCCAAGTTAAACCGTGTCACGACCTAACACAACACAGAGAGAGGACGGGTTACACGAAAACTGTAGTTTCCATGTCAGTCGGGCTGCCAGATAAGAAATTATGAACTTTATAAAATAAAAGTATTTTGACCTAAACTGACATATGTGCTGAGTAAAGATATTCTAAGATGAGCTGTGAGTTGTGTTTGTTGAACATGTGCACAGAAAAGGAGGAGTATAAGACATTTTATGTTTATCTGGCAACCCTGATGCAGGGTCAGCTGCGCATGCAGTGTCCGCATGAACTTTTGAACACACTAACGTCTCTTTGGAGCCTGGGTTTTCATTAGTTTTGCTCCTACATGCTGCAAAAGGGTGAGTAGCACAAAAACACTCTGTTCTCTGCCAGTTATTAAAACTGTTGTTAGCGCAGCAAAGTTAGCGAGCCGCTAAATGAAAAATTTGTTCCGCTATTAGCTGTTAGCGGATTAGCTGCACTGTGTGCTGGTTGAATCTGTAAAAAAAAAAAATAATAATACGAATACGTAATTTAGAAACAAGAATTGGACACAAACTATGTTGCTGCACAATTTTATTGAGTCCTTTTCTCAGTTTTTGTTGTTTGTTTGTTTGTTGGTTCCAAAATGAGTTGTTCTGCTCAGGCACAAGGACTGGACTAGCAGTCAAAAACATAAAAATAATAATAATTATTATTATTAAACGATCTTCGGAAAGCCTGTTATTATGAAGTAAAATTCTATCAAACCAAACCGCTATTTGGTCGTAAGTCAGTCAAGGTCAAAGTCAAGATCAAGGCTCTTTATTGACATTCGCATTGCATGTGGTACATCATGTGGTGGAACGAAATTGTGTACACAGGGTCTCAGTAACCTCCAACAAAAGTATGTAATGTAAAGGAGAAACAGTAATAAGATCTAAGATATGAACTAAGAATATGCTAAACGCTTAATAAAGCAAAACAGTATGCTGAACAACAGCAGCATGAACATGAGCCTGTGTGAGCAGATGAGTACGAATGAATGAATGAATGAATGAATGTGTAGTTATGAATAAGTCACGTCAGTGTGGATGGTTGAACATGGTGAATTCAGATGTTGGATATTAATGCAAACCAAGTGCAACTGTAGATAAAACCACAAAGTTCTGACCCTGGAGGATAAAAAATACAAGAGCTCTGCACATCAATCAGGAGCTTTTATAATGTAGAGCGCCAACTCCAGATGTTCTCTATCAGCTGGCTGCTACACCGTCCAACAAATCAGTGAGCAGAGAGGTCACAAGTTCTTTAGAAATTGTGACAGACAGCAACAGTTGCTTCATTTCATTCCTGGCTTTGCGTGTCAACACAAACATGACTTAAACCAGCAAACTTACAAAACGTCTGCATCTATATGAACATTAAAGGAGAATTTTATAGAAGCGCTCTCATCCTTTGATCAGATGCATTTGATTAAAATTAAATAGTTGCTCACAGCTGCCAATTACAGCAGTAGAAGCAACAAGAGTGGAATAAGTTTTTCAGACCATGTACATACAGTACACGGATGTGCATTTTAATCTAATATGTTGTATAAAAAACACAGAAACCATGTGTAATAGTTTATATTCATGTTTAAGTTTTTATATCCTTTAAGGGCCTGGTAATGATAAGATGATTCATTGCTTTCTGAAACTAAAATAAATAAAAAAAAGTGATTGTATTTTTGTTTAAAAAAACAACAAAAAGCATTTCTCAATATAATTACAGGTAGTCCTCGGGTTACGACGGTCTCGAGTTACGACGTTTCGTGGTTACGGCGCATCTCCCATAAAAAAATAGTATTTTGAAAAGCCGAGTTACGCAGTTTCCGGTTTCACGTTATTAAAGTAGCTGCGGAGGAATTCTGCCCTGTACTCTCTAAAAAAGCTAAGTCTGGTCCTCTGGACATTCTAAAAACAAAACTGTACATAGTACAACTTACTGTTACTGTGTGTACTGTGAACGTGGTTTTATGTTGTAAACGAATACGGAGGATGGACCGAGCTGGACGGCGGTTTTACGGCGTAAACGGAATAGAGAATACGGAGGAGGGACGGAGGAAGCTTCACCAGCATACCAGTAGGAAATTAACTCTTTTTTTCCCTTCATTATGGCTCCAAATGTATGCGTTTTTTGATAATTATGTAGGGTACTGTGTTAGGATAGGCTAAGTGCTTGGTAAAATACAGTACTGTACGTATAAGGTGAAGTATTTACGTATGTTCCGACTTACGTCGAAATTTGGTTCACGCCGCCGCATAGGAACGGATCTCCGTCGTTAGTCGAGGACTACCTGTACTTATGTTAGCTGTCTGGTTGAAATAAGCCAGTTGTACAGCGTTTATGAGGGTCATGACCTTTAAAGTAGATATACAGTATTTCTGAGTTCCAATTGTAATGCAGGCTATAAAAAAAATTCCATTTTGAAGATGAACAATTTCATATCTAGTCAGACATGCGCGAGGGTATTGGATCCAGTGGTCTCATAAGGTCACGGGATTTAATCATTAAAGCCACTTTACTTTTCTCAAAATAATTAAATTTTTCCACAAATGAAAAGCCACAATGGGAATATAACATCTATGCCTGACTTCATCTGTAGAAATAATTCCCCGTATTGTGGTTTCTACTGGAGATAAGGCTAATGTGGTCAATCTTTGGGGAAGTTAACAGTAATTTCCTGCAGAAATAGCAGCTTCCACAGGTCAGAACAGTTAGTGAGATAGACGGTTTGAGAGCAAGGTGGAAAAAGTACAACTCAGCATTTTTCCACTTTATCTATTAGAGTGGTAATATTGCGTGATCAAGTGTGGAACATTATTCGCTCACACTCTTGCTAACCCTTTTTGTGTCTTCCTCACCCTTTTTCTGTCTGTCCATTATGCGGAGTAATGAGCGATGACTTCCCAGTCCCTCCAGTACTCACTGTTCTAAAGAAAAACACAAAAATAACAAGTACAAATACCAAGCTAATTTGAAATGGAGTTGTTTTAAATGCTCCTTGATTGAAATGGGGAGAGAGCTTAAATGATCTGGGTTGAAGCAAATAAACAAGGTTGCAAAGTTCTGTTGGGTAGGAGGGATACTGGGTTGTGCACAGCTCCAATAAACAGAACTAAAAAGCTGAAAGGAGATGCAAGTTGTAGTTCTGCACCTTGTTTCTGTTCACTGGTTTGTTGCTGGTAGTCTCAGTGTCTGTTTTTTCTCCCACACTTGCTTCTAATTTGCTGACTGCATCACCCACATTGTGTCAGCTGCTGTCCTTCCTCAGGGTAAAACCTACAAAATGTTCTGATGCTGCTCAGTAAACCAGGTACTGTATTTTACGGCCTTTAAGTCGCTCCGCCCCATAAGTTGCATTAGTCCAATATGTCCAATAAATTGAAAAAATCCATAAACATGTCAAACCTCCATATATGTCGCATCTATTATGAGTCACCGCTGACGCGTTGCATATGTTACGCTTCGCCGCGCTGACAACCCGGAAATGTGGGCCGGTGTTTTGCCCTGCTGCAAATGGCGGCCACAGGAGCGTGCACGGAAGGACTTTAACAAGATTAACATGGTAAAAACAATGGGCCTCATGCACGAACATGTTCGTATCTTTATCCTAAATTTCTCCTACTTTTGTTCGTACGAAGCGTTCGTACGAACATGCCACGTCAGATTCAACAAACTCTTCTATCCTCAGGAAAAGTGTGTAAATGAGTTGCGTAAATATGATGAATCCCACCTGTTCTATTGACCTGCGCGTGCACGCGGAGAGGTTATTTACATAATTCCCACCCCTCAAAACACCATATAAGGCTACGTTTCCTGCCTCGGAGGCAAAACGTGTTCGTTCATAAAATGACAGCGAAAAGTAAAAAAGAAGAACTCTACCGGTGCGGAGATTGAAGTTCTGCTCTCTGAGGTCAAGAAAAGAAAATCTGTCCTTATTAGCAGCGTCACTCATGGGAGTAAATGACCAACTAATGCCAAAGAATGTTTGTTTATAATAAATGTGGACCTAAAAATATACATGTGTCCTGGTGGCTAACTGGTTAAAGCATTGCACTGCTTATCGAGACCTCGTGGGTTTGATTCCCACAAGGTATGACTTTTTTTTTTCCTTCCTTCTTTAGATTATTTATTCATTCCAGATTAAAAAGACTTTATGCTTCATTTCTTGTTGTATTGTAAATAGTTTTCTTGTGTTTTTTAAATCTGGAATGAATTAAAAGGAGAAAAAAAAACGTTGTCCCGTGTGGGACTTGAACCCATAAGATTCGGCACTGCGACGCAACGCTCTCTTCATTGAGCTATCTGAGATCTATGTCAGCAACAGGAGGAGGTCAACCTAAAGTCTGCGTTACCGAGACAAATTAAACTTAAATTAATTCATAATTTAAGTTGGTTTCAGTTTGAGATATTAATATTGTAGTGTTAGAAAACGGCATTGATAACAAATTGATTTTAATTTAAATACTTTAATTCGACTTCAAACAGAACCTATTGTCAAAAACAATTGTGGTGTGTGACTTTTTTAAACTCTAAATATTTTCTGAATAACAAAATATGAAGTTATTAGTGGAGAAATTCCGTCTGGATGACAGCAGACCGACTGCTCGTAAAATATACGACAGGTCCGGACCACTCGTGAATTTTGTTTGTATCTGAAAAAAAATCTTAGGATACGAAAACATTGTTGAATGCCACAAATGATCCTAAATCACTCGTACGCACAGTTTAAGAACAAATCTGTGCGTACGAACGGTTCTTGCATGAGGCCCAATAATTTGTTTGCTGAAAATTATAGCAAAGATGTGTCTTAGCTTAACCTTTCCTTAATAAATGCAGGTAATGGTCAAATCAGCTGGATTTAAAAAGTAGTTTTGCTACGTGCACCCGCACGGGTGGGACCGATGCATTTCTTTAAAATTTAGCAAGATAAACACTTAAAAATATATATATTTGTTAGCTGACATTATAGCAAAAGTGTTTCTGAGCTTAACCGTTCCTTAATAAATTCATGTAATGGTCAAATCAGCTGGATTTAAATTGTTTCGCTTTGACGTCTTCCAAACGGTCGCGCGCGCTGCGAAAATAAATGATAAATAAATTGAATTTTCGCTCAAACATCTCCTACAGCTAATACTGTACGTTGTAAATATCCATCCAGTGATTACTTTCTGTAAGTTTCATTAAAATCTGGCGTGTGGTTCATGAGCTATTTTGCTAACAAGGTAACAGTAGTTCAGACCTCCAGAGAGCAAGAGGCCGTGCTGCGGCAGAGTGAGTCCGAGCAGAGGAGGCTTCTGTCGGACACATGAGCTGGGAACAGTTGGTGGACCCTAGCGGCCGAAAGTGGTACTGCTCCATTTTTTTAGTCAGAAGGAATGGAAACGGTCATATCTCAGCCAAAAATTGGTCTAAAAATATGGGGAAAAATCCATAAATATGTCGCTTTGCCCCATAAGTCGCAGCACATGAAAATTAGTTTAAAAAAAACTGTGACTTATAGGCCGGAAAATACGGTAGATGAAGCTAACAAGGTTGTTCAGTCAGGTCACCTGGATGGTTTCTTTTTTTGTGCTGAGACATTTCGCCCTCCATCCGGAAGGCTTCTTTGGTCTGAGGAAACACCAAACAAAACTGATTCTCCCCAAACAGCCCACTCCAAAGTGGGAAAAACTGTTATGTTGGTGCTAAGATGGTCTCTGGAGCACACCCTCTCCTCCGGCGCCCGCCCTCTCTCTCGTCGACGGTCATGTCAAACTGGTTCAAAACACCAAAGTCCATGCTCAGTAATCCAGGTATAAAATCCAACAAAGTTTTCAGCCAGGATGGAGAGCGAAACGTCTCGGCACAAAAAACGAAACTGTCCAGATGACCTGACTGAACATTGATGGGTTTCATACCTGGATTATTGAGCATGAACTTCGGTGTTTTGAACCAGTTTGACATGACTGTCGACGAGAAAGGGGGCGGGCACCGGAGGAGAGGGCGGGCACCGGAGGCAGTCTTAGCACCAACATAACTGGCTTTTTCCACACTTTGCTCTCCCTGGATGGCAGCTCTCTGCTCCACACAGAGGACTGTGGTAGCTCGGTGGTCTGTGGCTGCGTCCGGCATAAAATCAATTGCCGAGTTAGTTGATGCGAGTTAGTTGCGCTGTGGCAACCTCTGAGGAAGAGAGCAGCCGAAAGACAAGGGGGAAAATAAAGAAATTTAAGTTAATTGTAGCTAAAGGAAGAATGAATATACAGGTGGTCCCCGACTTACGACGGCCTCGACTTACGACGTTCCGGACTTACAAACCCGCTTACGGACAGTATTGTACAGTAAATACAGCACTGGTATGTGTTTTTAGATGAAAGTGTGTTAGCTAACCGTTTGTAAATAAAGTTCTGTGCATGTTTATGAACCAGTATGTACGCTTGTTCAGTCTCACGTTGATAAACGGGTGTGCGGCGCAGCGTTAGCACACATTTTCCAACTTACGACCAAAAATCCGGACTTACGAATGCCACGTGTAATGCGTTCCGACTTACGAATTTTCGGGTTACGAACGGTGCGTACTAACGGAACTCGTTCATAAGTCGGGGACCACCTGTAATGAATAGGTCTGTGTTTTGGTCTGCATTTTTCTGTGTTGACTCTTAAAATGTTTGATTTGTGACTGCATCTGTGTGTGTGTGGCTGCAAGTGGATTAGAAACAAACCAGATGACGGAACAACAGACGTTCACTCCCTCTGCATCTCTACGTCCATTCTCTTGTCATTCTGCACATCCTCTAAGCAAATCTCCATCTTTCTGCCCAACCCCACTCTTCTTTGATTCTTCCTCACCACATCGTCTCGCTTTATCAGATTGTATTTCTACTGAACCCCCTCCATCCTATTCTGACTCATCTTCTTTATGGTTACAGTTCAAACTGTGTGTGTGTGTGTGTGTGTGTGACATGGGAAAAGACAGAGAGAGCAGTCCAGTGGTTGTTAATCAGTAATTAGAGCTCTGCGATGTGTTGCGGATTAATTTACTGATTCCTCTATTGCCCATCTGTTGTCTATGCACGCACACACACACACAAGTCATTCCAGAGAGAGGGAGAACAAGACAAGCACTTGCTCTCTCACTTACACACACACACATGCACACAAAGCCCCTCTATCTTCTGGTAATAGTCTTGTCTGATTCCACGGTGTGTTTCGCTGATCTGTGATCAGTCTAATCCAGCCAGAGTCAGCCTCCCTGCGGCTGCATAACAGAATCAGCCTAAACTCTCTCACAGAAGATAAGCTGTGTGCCGCCTGCAGCGCCACGTCGCCTCCGTGCCACATCCTTGTTTTTCTGTGTGGGCGCCGAGGAGAGGGAGCAAAAGTTTCACACAGGTCTTCTCTCGGGGGGGGGGGGGCTCGGTGAAATGATTTAAAATACAAACGTGAACGTGCTGAGCACAGTGAGTGTAGTCCAAGGTTTATGCAGATCAAATATGTTGAGATTCTGTAAATCGACACATTTGTTTCTGATGCAAGATTCAAGTAGATTTGTCTTATGAGTCTTGATAAATATATTTGTTTGTCGGAACCACTCTTTATCTTCAGAGGAGGTGATGCAATCTTAAGCTCTAACAGATGCTACGATTTCGTTCATTCAGCTGTTTTAATAAAGATTAGATAAGAAATGTTGATTCAGTAAGCGGCATGGCAGTGCTTCACTCAGGTTCACTCAGGTTTGGCTTGTTGTATGCAAAATCAACACAAGGTCAACAATGCAATGAAATGCTTAGGCCGAGAAGAATTGTCTCTACTCGCACCCCCCCTTCCCCCCAAAAAATAAAATAAAGAAATAAAAACAACAAGAAATAAGCATGCAGCAGAAATACTAAAAAAACATACTAAAAATTCTACTGAAATACTAAAAATCAAGGAGCCAAATTTGAAAAAGAAATACATTTACAGTGTGATTCGGTTATCAGGTCCGGTCAGCAGCTTGATGGTAATAAGGACCGCAGCAACCGCCCTCACAGACCGCAGTCCAGATTCAGGTCCAGCAGACAGAGAACATCCCCTTTGGAACTAAAGGGGTCCATACCGTGCTGTGGTCAGAGCTGACGCCTCATAGGAAGAAGGTTGCCGGTTTGCCTCCCGGCCTTTCTGTGTGGAGTCTGCATGTTCTCTCCATGCATGCGTTTTCTCCAGGTTCTCCTGTTTCCTCCCACTGACCAAAAACATCCATGTTAGGCTAATTTATAACTTACTTGTCCCCAGGTGTGGTTGAGAGTGTGAATAATCATTTCAATCGTTTTTTTCATTCATTCATTCAACCTTTATTTATACAGGCTAGCCTCGTTGAGTCACGGGGACTCATTTACAAGAGGGACCTGTCTCACTCACACCAAACAACCATCCACTCTCACACTCACCATGTGTCCCTGTGATGGACTGGAGACCTGTCCAGGATGTACCCTGACTCTCGCACAGTGACTGCTGGAGAGAGGCACCAGCTGTGTTGTGACAAGTTTATAAAAAAAAAGTTTGATAAAATGGACTGACATTTGGATATTGATTCAGTTACAAGACGAGAGCAGGGCAAGCCCAAGCTTTTATGAGGCTCTCATGCAAATTTTATTTTAGGGTCTGTTCTCTCCACTGTACACTACTCATCACAGAGCCATTATCTGCTTTATCTGTTGTTCACACTTAACTGTTCATGCATTTAACTCCAGTGATATGGTTAAATAGACCGTCAAAATCATTAAAAATCAATGACAATTCACTCCATAAAATAAATATCTAAATGTTTGTTGCTTTAAACACATTTTTAGTTTTGTGTATAAGCTCCATGGCCTTTCTCAGTCACTCTCACCACATCGTGTTTTTGCCAAGGTTACATCCATTATTCTTTTTGTATCTTTCTGCCACCTGTTCGGCTTTTCCTGCTTTGGATTAAAAACTTTGGGCCCAGCCTGTCTCCTGCCTTTTTGCCACAACATTCACCAATACATTTTGATGACTGACCAAACAACCAAACTGTGCTTGGTTCCAGGCTGGTTATCTACTCTTTGTTGGGTCATTTGTGTCTTAAGAGCTTCGGTTTCAGTATAAAATATGGCATTTTAAATATTAGAATATTAACAAAATTGACAAAGAATGGTTCAAAAATAAGAAAAATCCAGTGAGCCGCAGTTGTATGGACCAAAAGGCCTTGCTGATGAGCCCCAGATGCTTTTAGAGAGAGCTGGACCTTTGGATAGCCAGCACAAAACTACACAATGGTCCAGATCCAAATAATCCAGAGGGCTCCGGATGAAAAAAGTCCGGGTGAGCTCCAGAGAAGACACCGGATCTCCAAGCAACGCCTCCCGACTCAAGAAGCTTCCTGGGCCAGCAAGTAGCACTCAGATTGACCTCTGAGGCTGGAAGTAGTTATGGTCCAATTCCCGGTCGATTTCATACAGTTCTCTGCATCCACTCAGCGCCAAAGTCACTGAATAAGGACCAAACCTATAGGCCCTGTTTACACGGACACTGTGTGGGGGAAACGGATGTTTTGGGTATGTTAATTAGGTGAAAAGTTTTGCGTTGACACGGATCTGCTCGAATTTCCCCCTCCCTCATGCCCCCCCTTCACCCACTGCGCATGCGTGCTGCTGAACCTTCACCCACTGCGCATGCGTGCTGCCTCACTGCTGGCTGTCTGCTGTGTTCTTCTGGGCTAAAAGTTCAGCTAACAACAACTTAACAACAAGTTAAAGCTGGATTTTGGATAAGAGTCGACAGATTTGACACCAAGTGGGTCCCGCTTCATCTAACAAGCTGCACACCAGACGCTGAGTGGACTGTGGACCAGAACCCGAGTGACGATGAGGATGATGTCGGACTTTCCTCCGTGATAAACAGCTGACTTACAGCAGGTAAATCAACGTTCTTAATATAATGTTTGCTTGTGTTTACTTTGATCACACAACAACAGAGTTTTTATTTATTTATTTATTTATTTCTGCCAGGTGGAGAAGCTGTCGTTCCAACAAACAGGCAGACCGGTTCTGATGGGTCCAGATGAACACACAGCAAGAGTCCAGTTCATTAACGTAGTTACAGTTCGGTTCACGTGTTTTAATAGTGTTCAGTTTAATTCTCAGTGTTTGTGTTACGTAAAGTTTGTGGTGCTGAATAAATAAATAAATAAAAATAAACCTGGTGTCTTCATTTTCACAGCACGTTACGCACTGTTTAAAAAACGTAACGAGTCCAGATAGATACTGTAGTTCAGATAAATTTAAACATCTCCCACGCCAACATAAATACTGTTTATCAGTGCTGGGCAGCGCTAATCCAAAAATTAGTTCCGCTATTTCTAAAGCACTAATTAATTTATTTAGGTCCGCAATTTCAAAAGCACTAATGTCTTATGAAAATTAGGGGAAGCTAATTCTAATCCGCTAATTAAATTCAACAATTGCTAGCCAACAAGTTATGCAATATTTGCACTAGACTGCCAACTAGCGGTGCATGAACTGTTATACACCTTTATAATAATAATAATGTCTTTTCCTGTCATCTGCGTATGTTTCCCATACACAGACGAAATTCGTCTCTGCATTTAACCCAACCACCTACCAGGTGGTACAGTGAGCAGCCCGAAAGCGCCCGGGGAGCTGGAGAAATAGGTGTGCACTCATAGACACCCCAAGGTGGGTAGTGGCCGGGGCGCGAACCCGCGTCCTTCGGGTGCCAAGTCAAAAGCCCTGCCACATCCTACCTCTTACGTCACAGCAGCAGCTTCCCATTAACTCCTCCTGACCCACCTGGATATTTACAGTCCTGGACAGAAGAAACATCACAGTTGGCAAAAAGAGCAACAAACATAAAAAAAAAAAACTTTACATGTATTAACAGCTGCACGTACAAATTATATTCTTCATTACACATGCACATACTTTGTATTTATTTTTTTAGATTATCCTATATCTGTTAAGCACCTTGGTCAATGCAAGGCATTGCAGGAAGGTGCTATACAAATAAAGTTTATTACATTATTAATTTATTATAACTTCAATTCAAAGACCACATCAACAGTACAGGTAAAATTAAAGTTAGAGATCAAGTTTTAAAGTGCACTTCCAAGTTGTATCCAAGTTTAATTCATATAAGAGTCAATTAAGCTTAATTTACTTCAATATTGTTTCAAAAAACAAATAGTAATTTCTTTTTTGTTGCGCAACCGAAAAATAAATTAAACCAATTCCAAAATTCTATAGGCAGTCAACAGATTTAATGAAAAGTAACTAAAATGATCCTAAAAGGATGAAATTACAAAAATCAAAGGATTTATTTAATACTTTACGTACATATATTCTATTCGGCCACAAAATTAACAAAATGAGAATGATCTTTTAATCACTAAAGACCACTTTTAAATCTCAAATACACGGGCGTGTCGCCACCGCATTTCTACATAAAACGAACCCAAATAAATAAAACTAACGACTCACCGTCGCGTGGTGGACACAGAACACACAATACAATCCTCCGGCCGCATTAATTTGGCTTGAAACAGCGGGGTTCTCTGCGGATTTATGAATAGACCGAGCGCAAACAGCTAGCCATAACAATAGCACCCGAGTTCACCTCTGACCCGGAAGATGTCAAGATGGAATAGTCCATTTTTAGTAGGGGGATACAGAAATCGACCGGTTTTTGTATTGCGTTTTTAATGATTGTTTTCATCGTAGCTATAATTATTTTTATGTTAAATGTACATTAACAAGCAGCAGCAATGTTAGTGATGTAGGTCAGTGTTTTTCAACCTTTTTTGAGCCAAGGCACAGTGTTTTCATTGAAAAAATCACGAGGCACACCACCAACCAAAATTGTAAACAAAGATACTCTGTATCCGCCTATATTAAATATATAGTCGTTCTTATCAAAGTGTCTTGAATAGGAATGAAATAAACAGCTTCTCACCGCGTACCAAGCATAACGGAGTCGTGTCGTTGCGTCCCCGGTAAAAGTAAATCCAAACGAAATGTAACTCTCACTGTACTGTCTCATTTGCTGACACGCCTACTGAATTGATTGACAGGTTGGGTGGAAAAAAAAGGCGAGAGCCGGCAGCTTCTGCCGCAGTGGTGTTCTGTGTTTATATGTTAATAAAAAGTTCTAAAAAATAAACTAAAAACATGGAGTACTGGTCCTGCAACCCACACATCAGACAGGAAATCTGTAGAACCTTGCGCAGCCACGTTGGACCCGAGTTTAATTCGCTCGTGACAAATTCATTCATTTCCTCATCATTTCAGTTATGGAGTCAGCGGAGGAGGAAGCGATCACTTGACTTTTGGCAAAAAAACAAAAGAAAGGCCAGATCAGGGATGAAGAAGGGGAATTTAATATATTTGTGTCGCATACAAAACAGTCTGGTAGTTTATTATGCGACAACGCGCTTGCGTTCGCGGTCGTAAAAATTGAGCTTTGCACGTACATGCCCTGCGGGGATACGCATGTGCCTCTGCGTACGAATGGCATAGAGCGGCGTACGGCCGAACGCAGATAATTAATTCATTTTCAAAAAATCTTTTTAGACCAGTTAAGTGAAATTGGATAATTTCCATGGCACACCTGACGATCACTCACGGCACACTAGTGTGCCGTGGAACAGTGGTTGAAAAACACTGATGTAGGTGACTGGCCGGGGCGGGGCCGGAGCTCTTGCTGATTTGGGGCCCCAAGCAACTGCATCATTTGCCTACATGGTAGAGCCGAGTCTGTTCTCCCTCCTCTCTGCTCTTTACGGTGAGGGAGCAAGGGGGAAAAAGGTGAAACAATCGGCCAAGGAGCCAGCACAAGAGCCTGTAAATAAT